>OX463851.1:5143901-5230408 GCA_949825065.1 Odontocerum albicorne | reverse complement strand
ATATATATATATATATATATATATATATATATATATATATATATATTATATATATATAATATATATATATATATATATCTTATATATATATATATATATATATATATATATATATATATATATATATATATATATATATATATATATATATATATATATATATATATATATATATATATATATATATATATATATATATATATATATATATATATATATATATATATATATATATATATTGTATATATATATAATTTTGCAATCTTTGGTTGTTAAAACACTTTCAGTATTTTTGTTTCCACGCTTCAGTAACCACGAGTCTATCCAAACTGTGTCATTGATCACGAGCAATATGCCGAAAGAATCGGCGGACTCGCCGATGACGTATTGTCGACAATCTGTCGGTGGTTGTCGGTTCTTCAAGAACGAAGGCGTTAGTTCATCTTGATGTCATGAAATTCGTAACATTATTTTCTGGCACCATATTTCAAATATATCTTTTCTACGTCTCTCAAGAGTTCAAGTATCCGCGCCATACATAAATACTGCAAATACGAGAGACTTAACTATGCGCATTTTCATTGTGATGGTTCTGTTCTTCCATATATTTTGAAGGAGACCGTTTGGAGCGGTTTGTGGTTACTGGAAGCGTGGAAGGACGACCCGCAAATGGAAGAGTCCCAATGCGTAGAACTGACCAAGTAAGAGCCGCAACTGGACTACCCTTAACAACTGCCCTTCGAACCGTGAGTGCAGGGATGGATGGAAAGAAATCGTCAGAGGCTATCATCATGGGAGTCAAGATCCTCAGTCATGAGCTACACGACAGAATGTTATGTAAATGTAGGAGGGTAGAGAATAAATATTGCAGGGATCAATCCAACTGAATGAGTAAATAATTACCATAGAAAGATTTTTATCTAATACCTTCCAATCATAAACGAATACTAAGAACTGAGAGCTCTTTATTACACAACTACTCGTATAACTATCGGTAGCTGAGTCACGTTCATCAAATAAAGGAATTTTGCCTATTATTCCTTACTAGCCTGAAATACGAGTATATGGATTAGGTAATCAAGAATATAAGGGGACTATTTATCTGTCATACCATACCTGGAAATGAAACTAATGAAATCGGTAGAGACAACTTCTAAATATTTATTGGGTGTTAACATAAGTTGTGTCCGTTTTTTCCAATTTAAAAATGAGCACCAAAAGTAAAACAAAATGTTAAATGTTATACTCGTACATCATTTGAAATAAATTTATCTGCTCTATAAGATATTGTGTTTGCTTTTACGTTACGTATATTATTTTATTTGATTACAAGCCTTCAAAATGGGAATGTCAAGTAGACGAAAGTGAGGGAAGTGATGAAAGTGATCTTCATGAATAATATGGTTTAAGCGGTCCTTCATCGAAGTCCACTGGGTCATCCGGAACCCTCCATGTCTTTCAGGTCGAAATTACAGTATTTGAAACGCAAAAAACCATCGACGAGCTATCCTTTCATTCATAGCATCTTCACCGTACACTTCGCAAATATCGCGAGCAGCTTTGGCAGCTTTATTCTTTCGATTGACGCGAACAGAAGGAGGTGTCGAAAATGCTCACTTTCGTCTACTTGACATTCCATTTTGAAAGCTTCTAATCAAATAAAATAATATATGTAACGTAAAAGCAAACACAATATCTTGTAGAGCAGAAAATTTTCTTTCGAATGACGTATAACATTTACCATTTTGTTTTACTTTTGGTGTTCATTTTTAAATTGGAAAAAAACGGACACAACTTATGTTAACACCTAATACAATGGATTAAAGAACACAATATGACGATGAAGGTATCATGAATGATAATAATTCATAGAATTGGGAATACCATAAAAAGTTAGTGAGATGACTTCAAATCGAATTACAAAGTAATTAATTTAGATACATCCTAAAGCTGTAAAAGATTACCACTGTGGTCTAGTTGAAAAGAAGCATATTCGGGTTGGATTTTTGTTGCTTCCCGATTATTTAAAAAGGTTTTCAGTCTGGTTTTCTCTTAAGGCCTCTATATTTTTTTTCCCGTTGGTTGGAAGAAATTTTCACGTAGCAATGGGGCCCGAATGATTGTACTATATACAATAAACATGCAATACAATACAAACGAAGAGCTTGAAAGAGCAGCTCAAGGTTGACGTTGGAGTGGCGAGGGATCCTCGACTACGAGACCTGGCAACGATGAACACAGTTCAATTAAAAGCGGTGTTCCACGATCAACAGTTTTGTTTTTATTTATACTTTATTTTTTTTTAATGAAATATACGTATGTCAAGTAGTTTACATATACAGCTGGTAGTTTACTCTCCTGCCTAATAAAGCATATGCCGCCAATCCTAAGTTTACATAAAACAAAACAAAATAAATCAAACATCTAAGAAGAACTTCTCTAAAAATATTTAAAAAAAGTGCAAATACACCGTTAACCTCGTTTCCCGCTACAACACGCTTTTCTGTATCTTTCTCTATATTGCCTTTTTGAAAAATATGCTCCCCAACTAGCAAAGTTCCTAAACTTGTTTTAATCTTTCATTGTTCACCCCATACATCGAAATTATTCATAAGAAATGTCTCATAGCAAAAATATTTTTATCAATTATGTTTTCATGTTCTCTTTATTAAGAACAAACTTTATAGAAAACAATATTCAAAGATCTGTTTAAACACAAAGTTAATAACTTAAAAACTAAATACTTAAATTACATAATAGTTAAATGTTCAATAAAAAATAGCATTTTTTTATAACAAACGACGATAAACTTATTTTACTACTGAAAGGAAAAACCTGATCTTAAATTTAATATTCGATTTCCTGATATTCAATTTAAATGCTTAATGATAAAAAGGGAAATTCTCAGAACGAAAGCAATTTTTCACTGTCTGAAGAGTTGCATTTTAAATTAGAAATTCTACCAAATAAAGGCAAATTGATGCAAATAAATAAAAAAAAAAAACTTAATGCCTCTAGAGCAGAGACGAATTGAGAAAAATAAATTAAAAGGTTTTTTTGCACAAGTATTTGCAAATGACACTTTGAGTATTAATATTTTTTTGAAATAGTAGAAGACTAATGTTTTTCATTAAAAATGTATTATATTATTCCTCGACTTGTTTCTTCCTCCTTTAGCGAGGCTCTCTTTGGGTGTATTGATTATGACAAACTTCATGGCCTATTGATAAAGCGCTCGACTTCCAACCCAGAGGGACGGGCTCGATTCCCGTTATTACGTATTTTGGTAAAAATGAATATCTTTGTTAAAAAGATGTCAGTGTTCGTGTTCACTACAAACCTCTTTAACACATTTCTGATTAATTGTTGTAGATAACCATGTATACTTATCAACCGATAATGTCCCTTGCAGGACAGACAGATAAAACAAATCTTCAAACTTTTCTATGCAACTCTCGCCTCCTCTACGAGTGTGGAGAAGGCGAGAAATATAAATCTCGTCATGCACAATCTTCAATTATTCATATTATATAAAAATACAAAAGAATTTCATCCATCGATGGAAGAAGAAAGGGATGACGAAGAGGAAAAAGAAAGTCTTGAATGAAACACGTTACATTACAGACTTAGAATAAAGATGTTTTTCAATGACCATGCCTTACTACGAGTACATGAACAGCCTGTACTCGTATTTAGAAACTGGACTACATACTCGTACAAACATTGATCTATTAACCAACCAAATCTAGTTCATGTAAAGAAGAGATGTGTCGCAATAATTCCTTTTTTCTTAAATTCGGTGTAATAAACTAATTTTCATTTGATATCGAAGACTAGAATCAAGAAGACTGACCAATGATGGTTGAGAGGCTGATAAAAGTGTGCGCTGATAGGAACATTTTCTACTAATCCAAGAGTAATATTTGAATTATGCACATTATGTTACTTACACCCTATGATCGTTGATGCTAGTACCACTGACTAAAAATTTAAGTTTAGATTTCTTGGCTTGTTCAATACAGCTCTGGAAAAAAGAAATGAAAGTTTGAATTTATTTTAGGAATGTAGTAGAAAGAACTAAACGCGGAACAAGTCCATGGTACACAGCAACTGTACCGTTCATTCTTTTGGCCTAACATTTATTTATTTCTTCGTCACTATCGTACCTAAAAATTATACTGATCTATGAACAGCAAACTCGAACTCCTGAAAGGGTATAAAACTTCAATGACAAACTGAATGATTTAAGTTGGTTTAAAAATTATAAAAGTCTTATCCAAAAACGTTTTGTTTGTCAAATATCTTCGTGCTACAACCTACATCCTTTCTTCTTCATCTTCATTGCGTACTCAACGCTAAAGGTCATGATCCTCCACTATGTCAGAAGCTTTGTGCACCACCTAATTCCGTCTTTCCCGACCCTGGATCATATTGAAAGCGGTCTCAATTACTGTTTTTTTTTTTCAAAATTATTTTTTTCAATTCAAATAAAACCTGCGCATTTTGTTTTTCGAATTTTCTACAAATTACTCAGTCGATTATTCATATTAACCTCAAATTGATAAAAACAAAGCACGCGGAAAAAATATGCTCTTATCATTTACCAAAGATTTCAGCTATAACAGTATTGCACTCCGTATTGAACAATTAAATACTTTTAACGTTAAATCATCCTGTTATTTCAATAATTACATTAATTCCCGGTACACGTGTTTCTACCTCCTATACCAAGGATCTCTTTAGGCGAAATGATCCCGGTTTGTTACGAGAGCAGTGCTTATACGAGTATATCAGACTGGTAGATAATAAGTGGAATAACTAAGTAATTTACCATAAAATATTATGATATGGAGTTCTATACATGGAAATAAATTATAACACTTATTAGTGGAATAACAAAATAATGTTTCGTTAAATATTTAAATTAAGCGTTGTTCCTTAAATCCTGTCATCTCAAGATTGTCTGAAGAATGTATTTAAGGCATATGATAAAATCCTTTCATTAAAACCAATCCTGAAGTTATTTCTTTGAGAATGTTTTACTAAAGAATCAGTGCTAAACAACACGCTAAAAAATATACCACGGACTTGTTTTCTATTAATATTATCAAGTTATTGGCTATTTTAAAGAGAAGAATGAATTGAAGATATTTAATGACGCAAAGCATTGCTAACATACTAAGTATTTTAACAATGGTTTGGTTCTCCGTAAAAAATCCAGTTTCACTTTCAAGAGGTTTCTTTTTCACTTTTATTTATTTTGTTCGATGTTTATGAGTTTTCCTACGTAAAAACTCTCTTGATTTATAAGTACAATAATAGAGCGCAGCTTTAATTAAAATCAAACAGATAAATATGTATACACTCGTATATTATTTTTGGGATATTTATTGTTAGTCTTGCATGTGATATACAAGTGATGTATAATTCCTTATTATGTATATCTCTCCCTTCTGCAGCCACTGTTTATCTATTGATTATCGCATGACTTTTCATCATTGTCCATCCTGGATCTCTGACTGCCATCTGGATTACGCCTGACTTATATTGTACGAGCATATGAAACCCTAATTTAGAGTCTAAAGATCTAAATTATCAACCAGATAAGACTTTCAAATTAGAAGTGCTTGAAACACAAGCAAACTTTGTGAATCATTGAAGACGTCATCCATGACCTACTTTGATTAGACGCTTGACTTCCACTCGGAGGTTTCATGTTTAATTCTCGATGGTACCAAAGAATAAGAATACTAGTCGAGTAAAAGAGTTTGTGATATAGCTGGGATAGAATTCCAAATATATGCGAAGACGACCACGAGTTCAGTACCTACTTATGTGGTTCTTAGCCCGAAGATTCAATTGATGAGACCGAAGACTTGGTAAGGTACCATATGAATGAATCAATGAAATTGAGATGGTCAACAGTGAAAGCAATTTGCACGCAATACTCCAAACTAGCACCCAAATGAAGGTGTTTTATCTTGCAGTGCCAGAATTCTGTTTGAAACATCGTCAGTTCAAAACGCTTGTAAAGCTACTCCCCTTAGGTTAAAACAATTCTTTTATCGGTTATTTTTTTCGAATTAAGGTCTTACTAACATACGACTTTGGTCATATTAATCAATCAAATTCAATGGGAAACTTGTAAGCATCTTAAGAGCAGATATACAGATCTGACGTGCATGTTATGGTATATGTGAAAAAGACAAAAAGAAGTAAACGATCCCAATTGACCAAAATTTCTATGAAGAAAAAATTAAAAACACGAATGATAGTTTGTGGAGTTTATGAAGGCGAGATGAATGAATTGAAAGCGAAAGAAGATTGCTTGAATAGAAGAATGTGGAGATTTGTTATATTTGCCTGCCCTACAAGATACACAACGTTATTTTATTTAATTAACGACACCACAGTGTCTTTATATACAAATGAACATGTGACAGGTTATACAAGTACTTAAAACTATTGACAAAAAATACAAAACTTTATCTTAAACTAACATGAAGATACAAAAAGCAGTAGTAATAATAAATTACAGTCATTGTTTTAAAATTATTTAAGTTCAATAGTATACTAGTATATTTAAGTTCAATAGTATACTAAGTTTTATTATATTTAAGTTCAATAGTATATTTAAGTTCAATAGTCTAGTATATTTTTTAAGTTCAATAGTATACTATACTTACGTAAGCGGACTTACGTAATTGTCGAAGATTTATTTTATAGAGGTAAAGAACTCAGATTTGTTTTTAGTGGAATAACGCTTACATAAAACTAAAATTGGATTTTTTGAGAATTTTATGGATAGATCTTGAGACATAGAAAACACATGGGCTCACTTGTAGAACGAGATGCAAGTTGCTTTGCAGAATCGAAACCTTCCACATGTTTATGCAGGTTTACTCAACTCCAGAGGCAATGTATTGTCCTTAATGTTTCGTTTATACTAGGTTATTTATATTAATAAAGGAGAGCACAAAGTTAGTACCCATTTCTAAATATTGTTGTGATATTATGGCGAATACTATACTGGTATATACTTATATTAAAAATATCTAAATTGTTGCAAAACTCGTTTCCAAGTATTTTCATACGAATTATAGAGGAGTTAATTTTATAATTAGTATAGCAATTTTCGGTATAAAAGGGATTGAGCTGTCTTGTGGATCTAGTGGGAATACGAAATGAAATGCTTGCGAGTAAGTGAGGTGCATCAATCACTGAGTGAATGATTTTGTATAGCAGTACTATATCGGCTGTTTTTCTTCTGTCACACAGCTTCAAGACTTTCATTGCATTTAATAAGTTGGGATAATTTCTTTGTTTATGTGGTATTCCAAGTTTAAAATTTATGAATCTTAGAAATTTGTTTTGTACTCGTTCTAAAGTTTGTGCATGGGCGACGTAAATCGCCTTGACTACAACTCATCAACCATATTGATGAGTTGTAGTCAAGGCGACTACGTACTAAAGAGCAGTATAGCAGTTTTAATGTTCGGAAATCCGAGAAATGCTGGGCAGTTCTTAGTACAAATCCCAAGATTTTTAAACTCTCCCGAGTGATTTTGTTCACATGTTCTATAAATTAAAGTTTTTCATCAAATATAATTCCTAAGTCTCTTACATAAGATACAAGTTTTAAGGTATATTGATTTAGCAAATACTCGTGATTAATTGGATTTTTATTTCTATAAAAACTTACTGACTCACATTTAGTCAGGTTTAAGTGCAGTTTATTGGTGGTACACCATTATTGTAATTTATTGAAATTTTCTTATAATTTAAGGCAATCAGCAGTGTTATTTATGACTTTGAACATTTTTAAATCATCAGCAAAAAGTAAAATATCTACATCACTAAGTGTGTCAACTATATCATTAACGAATAAGAGAAATAATATTGGTCCTAGATGCGATCCTTGGGGTACACCGCTTGTGCCTGTAAAGGGATATGAAAGACAACCATCGATTTTGACAGTAAGTATTCGGTTTTTTATGCAGCTTTCGATCCAGTCTAAGAGCGGGCTAACTATTCCTAAAGCTTTTAGTTTACTTAATAGTATAGTATGTGATACTTTGTCAAATGCTTTACTGAAATCTGTGTAAATTGAGTCCACTTGTTTTCCATTTGACAACGAATTCAAAATATAGTTTTCATATTCGAGTAGATTAGTCAGTGTGAATCTACCTGAAATATATCCATGCTGTTGAGTGATAATAATATTGCGAATGGAATCAACAATTTTGTCTAGGATAAGACTCTCGAATAATTTAGGAATCGTTGATTGTATACAAATCGGTCTATAATTTGAAACATCGCGTTTGTCACCTTTCTTGTAAATTTGCGTGAGAAAACTTGATTTCCATATTTGAGAAAAAGACCTTCCACCAATGATTTATTAAATAGAATTTGCAACGGATATGCTAAAATTGATGCACAGTTTTTCAAAAAAATGGGAAATAAATTGTCAGGACCCGCAGACTTAAACAAGTCAAGTTTTTTTTAACTACTTCGTCCAAGGTGACGAAGCATGAAGAAAGGTTAACAGTATTGGAATAAGAAGGTGTGGGATTAGATGCATTGGGTGAATCCACTTCATTTACAATTTTAAAGAAGTCCGCAAATAAATTAATAATCCCACCCACAGTATCAGCAGATTTCTGGTCATAAAACATGCAACTTGGGATGTTTGAGTCATTTTTTCTCAATGAATTTACATAATTCCAGAAACTTTTCAAGTTGTTATTGATGTTATTCTCGCATTGCTTTACAAATTCAGAGAAAAGCTTATTGGAAAGATTTTTACATTTTTTGCGTAGTTCGTTAAATTGAGTGTAGTCTGATATATCTCTAGATGTTTTATATGTCTTGTGTGCAGTCTTTTTCTTTATTACGAGGTTTATCAACTCTCTGTTGAACCATTTTGGATACTTAGATTGGATTATCATCTTATAGGGAACAAATTTTTTAATAGCTGTGTTAATGTAATGGTAAAATAAATTTATATTATCGTCTAGGCTTCTGGAGTTGTGAACATCCAAATCACACGTGTCTAGATAATTTATTATGTCAGTATAAGGCGCTTGGTGAAAATTATAGTTATATTTTGGAAATTTTGCATTGTCTTCAAAGTCTGTCGTGATACATAGGTATATTCAAAGGTGGATGGTGATGATCTATTGCCGATATGTAATGTATTGTATTGTATTATATTGCATCACATTTTTGTTATAAAGATCAACCTCATGTGGCAATCTCTTCTAACCAACAATAAATAGTTTAAAGAGGCCTTTAGGAATACCAGATTGGAACCATTTTCAAAACATCTGGGTACCAACGGTAATCGAACCCGCAACTCCCGGGCTGGTATACAGGCATCTTATCTAATACGCTACGGTAGTTGTCAATGTGTGCATGATATAAAGTGAAACATATTATTCATGAAAAAAATTCTCAAAGAAAACTGGACATGGGGTAGTATAATTTAAGATGAGAATTCGGCTTAGCAGTAATTTATTTCTTTCACTATAATTTATTCTACTGAGCCATGTTTAATTCATCCCCTATTGGATTATATCAAGTATCTAGAAAATCTTAAGGGATTCTTATTGAAAACATTTTTCTTAGTCGTTTTCATCAAGAATATTATTTTGTGAAAACTCATAAGTCTTGGATTATTATTGAATAATTCATATTATTATTTGATTTGATTTAAATTGATGTATGCTACGCATCATCATTCAAGGTGGATCGAGCTGGTCGCCGTCTTCAGATTGCTCTTGAGATCCTTGAGAAATACTACCAGGACTGGAGGCTCAAAATCAATGATGCCAAAACTGAGGCCATCATGTTCTCCCGCAAAATCAAGGAAAGAATGCCGTCGATGCCCTTATTCATCGGTGGTTGCCTGGTTGAGTGGCAGGACATGGTTAAATACCTCGGCCTGCACCTCTACCGGTGACTGACGTGGAAAACCCATTTGAATACCATCAGACAGAAGGGTCATAAGGGCATAAGGGCTATCAGTTCGATATTTCATCGACGCAGCTTCCTTTCACCCAAAAATAAGCTCCTCCTCTATAAAACCCTTATTCGTCCTATCTTGACCTATGCTGCACCCGTTTGGGGTAGTATGAGCAACACGGATCACCTGAAACTCCAGAGAGTGCAGAACAAGGCATTCAAGATATATTTTAACACCCATCCCAGAACAAACCTTGCCCGACTTCACGCCGAACAGCTAGAAGAAACCCTACAACACCACATCCTCGCTTGGACCGTGAAGTACTATAAAAGCCAACAAAATCACAGCAATCCCTTAGTCGCTGCCCTGGGGGCTTACGAGAGTAAATCCGACCTATCCTTCCATTATAAGCACAAGCTCCCGAAGCATTATCTGTTGCCTGACTAGTCCACCTACAGTATTAGCTGGGACGACCAAGGTCTGAGTGAATGTGATGGAATACAAGTAGCCTGAACAAATGGACTTGTTTTTGCTAAATAATTTGTGTATGAATTGTTATCTAGTTATAAGTAGTATGTAGGTGTTAATTAATTCTAAGAAATCATATATTAAGATTGAAAAAAAAAATGATATGTAGGAAAATAAGATTAAGTAAGTTCATAAATTATAACATACAATTAAGATTAGTTAAGTAATAAATTTGTATATAGGTATAGCCTTGACAAATGTTTGTACAATAATTTACTTTGTTTAATAAAAAAATAAAAAAAACATCTGGGGAATTTATTGGTTTAAAACAGTTCCTTTCAATCAACCCGATTCTGTTTCATAATTATTATCGGCATCCATTACCGTGTTTTAAACATAGTAAACAAGAAAATAATTTTGGTAGAAGTAACGAAAACTAATATAAAAGATAAATCTCAAAGAAAATAGGGATAAGGATGAGAAGCGCATAGTGAGTATAAGAGGCTGGGAGTGAGAAATATTGTAAGATAAAAAATATTTCTATAGCTAGATTCTTACATAATATTTTAACAAATTTTATTTATTTATTTATTTAATTAACGACACTACAGTGTCTTTATATACAAATGAACATGTGACAGGTTATAAATTACTTAAAATTATTGACAAATAATACAACTTTATCTTAAACTAACATGAAGATACAAAAAGCAGTAGAATAAATTACAGTCATCGTTTTAAAATTATTTAATAATCTTTGAGAATTTTGTGGGAATTTTATGGATATATATTGAGATATAGAAAACACATGGCCTCATTAGTGGGACGAGATGCAAGTTGCTTTGCAGAATTAAAAGCTTCACACGTGCTGATGCAGGGTTACTCAACTCCAGAGGCAAAATATTGTCCTTAATATTTGGTTTGTATTACGTTATTTATATTAATAAAGGAGAGCACATAGTTAGTAGCTTTATATTAATAAAGGAGAGCACAAAGTTAGTAGCTATTTGAATATATTGTAATTAACACTCACCATTTTAAACGTTGTTTTTTTTTGGTACTTCTTATGTTGTCTAAAAGCGTTCTAAGAATCTATGTGAAGTAGGTATTAAGCCATAAATATTTAGATAAAATAAGGTCTAAGAATGAATTTGGGACGCTCGCCATCTTAGCATATATACATAATTAAATAAAGCAAAATCTCCTTTACGTGTATTAACCCTTCCCTTACGGTGATAAAAATAATACGCGTGCTCCGGTGTTGGGTAGTGAGTACGCAATAAAAAATTAGCGATTTTAAATCGGAAAAATAAGAACATTCATAGATAATCCCCTTAATTAATTATAATTGAAGTTAAAAATTATAATAATTGAGATTTATTTGCTGAAAACATTAAAAAACCATCTGGCACCGCTCACGGAACGGGCGTACGTCTAACCTATTTGCAAGCTTAGAAACCACTAGTGGCGCGGGACGTCATTCGCATACCCCGGCGCTTACGCTTAATGCTTGCGACGTTGAGACAATTCAGCTCCTCGCAATTCAGTCTAGTATGCAAGAGTGAGATGCGAATATAGTGTCGCGCTTCCCGCATACTATTCACCTATCGTCAAGACGAGGCACTCGCAGCGTTTAAATGCGAATTTGTTTTCGATCTTTACGAAACACCTCGATGTAGTCGATAAATTCTGATTATTATTAATATTATTTTTTAAATCAATGCGTAAATATATTATGGAGGAATACCTAAAATCTTAACCTTGTATTTATTATATTTATAGAGATATTGATGGTTATTTGAAGCAACGTGTAGAAGATACCCAACACCGGGAAGGAAAGGTTAATGAGAATTCAGCATGCATTGAAAATAAAATAATCTGTTAATCTTCGGGTTCGGTCAACGCAATATATTGACGCCGTTTTCTATGACAAATTATGAAATTGCTTTTAAAAACCAAATTATTCCTAAATATACCGAGTTGTGACTGTAAATCCTAGTTTCACTCCTACGACAATTAATTATTTATATTCGTGTCATTTATACTGGAAAATTATGGTCTAACGGTCAGCATGCGCGCTAAGCAAGCGGGCGTCCCACATGCAATTCTTGGTGAATTCAGTTCCGGACTAGTTCTACTCTTAGATCAATTTAAATCTTAATTTATGTTTTTCTGTAGCTAATACGCTGTTTATCATATTTTTATAACACTTTTAGGTAACACAAAACGCTATATAAAGCTATGTCTAATGAAATACCTACTGATCATCTATTGCGACTATGGATTAGGTACGTCGATGTTGTGTGAAGTACAATAGCTTGCACTTAATTAGCCAACACACGCTCAGGGGTCTTCCATCCACACGATGGCTAACAACCACACTCGATCAGGAGTGAACGCCTATCATAATAAAATACTATTGTATTTATTGTAGATAACATACCTATAGCATATTTTTTTACTTCAAATGTTTTGTATGGATGCATTCCATATTAATTAATTCAAGAAAGCATAACTTGTTTTTTTTTTTCTTTTTTATTATATTTATTCTTTAATCTAGATATGCGGGGGTGTGGGATAAAAGCCCCCTGATGCCCTTGCGGTCGGGCTCGCCCTACATTGGTGGGGTGTATCTCGGCCGTGGGAATGTTTGTGGGATGAGCCCGGACCTTTTGGTGTACTCTCTCTTAAATGTGTTTTTTTTCCTTTTTTTCTTTTTTTGTCATCTACTATATTTATTTTCTGTGTTTATTTTTTTGTATATATTCCTGTTTCTACGTGTTTAAGGGTGTGGGCTGAAAAACATCTGGTGTCCCCGTGGCTGGGTTCGCCCTATATTGGTGGGGTGTATTTTGGCCGAGGGGATGCTATTAGATGAGCCCAGACCTTTTGATAGCTTCTGCGTCTGATGTATTGTCTGCAATTTATGTGTTTTTAGAAATGTTATTCAGGTGTGATCTTGTACATACTATGTTGCTGTCAATAAACCTAATATTTATTTATTTATTTATCTTTTCTGCTTTATTATTCATATTTTGGGTTTATTATAAATAGACGGATTGTCCTTGGTAGACGATTTCAAGTTGTATTTCCAAGTTTGAGATGGTCGATTGCTAATTTTTCAATCTTTTTTCCCCTTCTTACGTGATATTTTTCCATCTTCTGAACAATTTCTTTATCTCGTGACGTCGGACCTTTAGTCTATTTTTGCAGCTGTTCTTTTCATGCTCCGCTCCGGTATGTCACCGCCGGAGGAGGATTCCTTTGGGAGTAGATCCTTCTTAATCACAACGTGACGTCGCACTCAAAAAATAAATAAAGACGATTTCGATTTCCTACCGTATGTTAGATTGCGCTGAGTTTGCTGAAAATTATTTTACTCCCCATTATAACGTGGTGGTGGTGGTCATTGTGGTGATTAAACTGCACTGCCAATTGGCTAGCCTTACATTACAATGCATGGTATATTATAGATACTACGTTAGTCAAAAAGTTTTGAAAGCGACATCTATGGAGCAGTAGAAAACCAAAATTTCTACGCCATTTTAATATTTCATCTTTCATAAGAACGTACTCAAAATTTCATTTCGATCTGTCAATTCATTCTTTGTTTACAAGCCATTTGAAGTTGACGTGTCAGTGTATTTTTTAACAATAGAAAAATCCGAATATCGTGCAGTGATTAAATTCTTTGTTTTGGAAGGTTTATCGGCTACTGAGATCCATGCAAAGATGGTGAAAGTATTAAAGGAGTCTTCTCCTTCATTTCCGACCGTTCACCGATGGGTTTTGGAGTTTAAGCGTGGCCGTACAAGCGTTGAAGACGATCCACGCTCAGGACGTCCAAAAAGTGCATCAACACCAGAAATCATAGCGAAAATACAGGATGTGGTTTTGGAAGATCATCGATCGACTGAGGATGTGATAGCTGACACCATAGGCATCTCACATGGAACAACATGGCGTATTTTGGCTGAAGTTTTGGGTTTCAAAAAACTGTGTGCACAATGGGTGCCGCATTTGCTAACAATGCAACAAAAACACGTTCGAATGCGACTTTCTGAGCAACATTTGGAGCAATTTCGAAAGGATAACAAGGATTTTCTGCGTCGACTCATTACTATGGATGAGATTTGGGTCTACCACCATGATCTGAATCAAAACAAGAGGCTAAGGAGTGGTGTGAACCAGGCACTTTGGCTCCGAAGCGAGTTCGTGTCCAGAAATCGGCCAAGAAGGTGTTAGCGTCAATTTTTTGGGATGCAAAAGGAATTTTATTGATAGATTATCTCCAAATTGGTAAGACAATCAACTCTGATTATTATTGTGACCTTTTGGACCAGTTGGATGAAAAAAATTGTGAAAAAAGACCCGGTTTGCAGAAGAAAAAAATCATTTTTCATCAAGACAATGCACCTGCTCACACAGCTCAAAAAACCATCGCGAAAATCAGTGAATTGGGGTACGAATTGTTGCAGCATCCACCCTATTCGCCAGATTTATCTCCCTCTGACTTCTGGCTGTTCTCACACCTCAAAAAATTCCTTCGTGGAAAGCATTTTTCATCAAACGAAGAGGTTATAGCAGTCGTAGAGGAGTATTTTGCAGGCCTTCCAGAAAGTCACTTCCGTGACGGGACAACAAAGTTGGAAGATCGTTGGACCAAGTGTATTGATCTTATGGGAGACTATACTGAGCAATAAAAGTGATTTCCCCCCAAAAAAAAATGTATTTTCATTTCCGCTTTCAAAACTTTTTGACTAACCTAGTATATATGATTTTCACACATGTACTCCCTTGTCATCATCCCTATATTTCAATTTTTCGACTTGACAAATTTCTCAAATTTGTATTTCTGATCCTCTTACAAAATATTTTTTCTGCTCCAATACTGAGAGTCCTCGTATTTAGTTTAGCAACCTGCTCTTTTTTGTATCTTTCTGATGTTTTGTTATCCCATATGTCATAATTGGTCTAAATTGGCATGAAGCCACTGTTAAATTTTACAACACATCCTCGAGGAAAATGGGGATTTTTGTTTTATTGTATCTTCTTTTTTTAATTTTTTTTAATTTTAATTAAAAAAAAAAAAGAAGATACAATACAACAAAAATCATCATTTTCCTCGAGAATGTGTTGTAAAATTTAACAGTGGCTTCATACCATACTTTGAATGTAACAAGGTGGTTCTTGAAGAATACGGGGAGTTAGGAGTTTAAGGAGATCTCCATATACTCGTAGGTATAGTACGCGGCGGTAAGTAATACACATCGGGCTTAAGAAAGAGACTGTCGCTTTGTAGAGTGCCGTCCCTGTCGCACGATGCGCGAACTGTCCGTGCGACAGAGACGACGTTCTACAAAGCGACAGTATCTTTCTTAAGCCCGATGTGTCTTACTTACCGCCAAGTACTATATGTGTGAATAACTAATGTTGAAGTGTGTTTTTGTATGTTTTTTACACTCGTACATAAAACTGGATGGGTTACTATCACATATCGGAAGATCTTTAAATGTTTCTTTGTTGTTCATCTTCCTATGGAAAGTTTTATGTGGTTTTCTCACCAAATATGTTTCACTAGACATATGCAGATGCGGGGAACTTTTTACGATGAATATATGATTTTTTACAAAGGAATTTTTACTACAGATAAAACCACTTTCTTTACAGCCCTTGTCTAATGAAGGCATCCTGTATGTCCAAATAATGTTTTTTGCATCGTTATGTTCTTATAATATACTGTTCGACATTCTTTAAAATAATTTAAACTGTCGATCGATCATTGGTGCGCCTCGTAGTTGAGTATCCCCTCCCCATTCCAACGTCAATTCCGTTGGAATCTGTCCCGTTGAGTTGGTTTTCTTTTTAAGTGAGTGAGCCATTGCTTAACAGCAAACTTACCGGCCACATCCCTGTACTGGATCAGATATCACACCAAAGTGAGGCAATCGGAGCATATCAACATGATTTTTTTCTATTTTTTGTTGAAAAAATAGATATGACAGAAGTCATAGGTATCCTTATACTATACCCCCGAATACTAGGCGGAAAAAATATAGGTGTCTGGAATGGCAACCTTTCGCACGGAACTGCAGTGCGTTACCGCGTGGCCATACACCTCTTAAACTGTAGATGTTGTATTTGTGGATGATAAAAAAATCATTAATGAAAAGTTGTATTATGTCTAGCTAGCTTTACCCTCATTATTGCATTTTTTATTTTAACTTTTCGTTAATAATTTTGATGTACGTACTAAATATTACAAGAAAGATTATAAGATTATAATTATAAGAAAGAAACAACCAGATATACAGATGTAGAAATTTTAAAACAACTTACGATAAATATCACCATTAAAAAAGACAATGCATTAGAAGTACGAAAGATGCTAATTAGATGGAATTGTGCGTGGAGAGAGAAGTTTACAGCCTTGGAGGAGGGAAAAAGATCGATGGAAATGCAAAGCCATACCTCAACCAAAATAAGTCCAGATTCAATCATTTTCCCATGCGCCAAGAAAGAGATTAGATCTAGTAGTCAAAGTTTAGATAATATGTCTGACTCTTTGCTTATTGTAGATTATTTTCGAACCACCTTCCTTTCTAGCACAAACACGACCCGATTTAATCCAGGCATACTCGTACTTATGTCCCTTACTTTCGCAAACTTTCTTTGTCAAACTCAGCACATGCTTACAATTATCTCTCTATCTTTCATAACATTTAATTAATTCCAATAACCTCTCTCTTTTCTTAACAATTAATTAGTTCTAATTATCTCTGTATTTCCTTAACAATACTCCTTTTTGACTAATATTTGACAAATGCGTTTCCAGCTGCAAAACAATCGATCAGCTGAGATATTCTCACATCAATTGTCGGAAATTGGGAACGGAAAGGTGCCGGTTGATATGACCTCAGGATGAATTTCATTGCCTCATAATTTCTGCAATTTAGTGACGTCAAAAGAAGAATTGGTTGAAAAAGTATTTCCCAATATTCAAATCAATTATAAGAATCACGATTGGCTGAGTGAACGACCTATTCTTGCCGCCAAGAACAACGACGTCTACGAACTTAACAATATTATTCAGTTCCTTTTTTAATGTTTCGCAATTTGATATGTTTTTCTTCTAACTTTCTTTCTTCTTTTTCAGTGCAATCGATCTGCTTTAGTTCATCAAAATGCCGGGGAAGCAGCAGAGCGACGTGCAGCCAGACTTGAGGATGCACGGTTGCGAGCACGGCGATCACGTTCTGCAGCTTCAGATCTGCTTCGTTCTCAACAGAACGAACGCGACAGGCTGAGAGTGGCTGAAAGACGTCAAAAATATTGTATACCCACAAGCAATGTGAAATTAAACATATTAGAAACGTGTGCTTTCTCGTGGCCGGGTACAGCTAGTAATAAATAATAATTTAATAATAATAAAATAATAATATATTACACCGTTTTCAAAAATTTAACAATCGATCTATAAGTGGGAAAGTTCCTCGAAGAAAAAAGAAACGCAACATTCATTGGACGCGGCAAAGATATGAATTTTAGTAAATCAAATATGTCCCGCAAAGGACAATCGAAAAATAATTAGTCTATAGTTTTATCTTCCAAACCACACTCGCAGTCACGAATCTCCACACTACCCAGTTTGTTAAGATGACTAGCCACCACGCAGTGGCGCGTTCGCAAATGGCACATGACAGACATGTCCATATTATTCATTCTTATTCTATTAAACTATGGTTTCAAAGGGATAGATTGTTGGATTGATTTATATCTAGAGCACTTATTTACACCAGTTATATTTCAATTTAACGCCATTATTATTATAATGCTTTGATAAGAAAAGACACTGAAGTATTATGTATTTTGTTAATATATTAATATATACGAGTATATATAGTCAATTTTCACCGGCAGCGTCTCATATTCAAATTTCTTTTTTTCACTCGGAAAATATACTCGTGCAAACGCTAGCACTGAGCGTCAATATGGCATTTGTATTAGATTGAACTTTCTCCTTTAGTTCATAGATGTCACCGATACATCTATAGCTCCATCATCTCGTTATTGGGGAGGGGTAAATCTGCCGATTCTGACAAGGAATCTCACTATCTCGCTATGAAAGGATCCCTTCTTTTCACATATCTCGTCCTCCGGCTGTGCTGAGTTAGAAAAAAAAAACGTTGAGCATTGTATTTGAATGTACCGCAATCTCGAAAGAGAGGGAATTCCAAGAGAGGGGAGGAGAAAGAGTTGTCCCAATAACAGAATTCCGAAATGGAGAATTTTCAAATGGAAGATTCTTATTGGCTCGCAGGGATATCCAATTTTGTTGCATCAAATACAAGAAATCAGAACTGTTCTTTTTCATTTGTCTTATCAGAAATTTCAATATTTTTTTCAGCATACGTAACACGATTAAGATTATAAAAAAACATCTCATGAGACTTCGTTATTGGGGTAGACAGAGAGAAAAGATCTCCCTTTATTCCAGCTGGGCATAAATTGTGTTTTATTTTGTACAGTCCATTGTACACGTTGTATACAGTAGAACCTGGTGTTCGTAAGACACCTATCTTGAAACTCACGGTTTACGGGTTCGACTCCAATTGGTACCTGTTTTTTTTTTTAATAAAAGGTTCCAATTTGGTTTTCCCCTTAAGGTCTTTATCATATTTTCATTTATTTATTTTGTGTAAATGGTTTAATACGTGGTTCATTTAACGCGATTATTACTATACTGCAATTTCTCACTATCTTTCTGGTTGGCTGCAAATTATTACCACCTAGCAATAAGCCTGCAAGGTGGTACTTTCCACAGTAAAAGTGTAATACAATACAGCATGTTATATTTTTAATATCATCATCATCACACCATATCTCTATTGGGGTAGTCGAGGATTCCATCGCCATTCCATCGTCAATCTCGAGCTGTCATAAGATTTTCACGTTGATCATGTGATTTTCTGTGAGAGAACAGCTGACCTTAAACGCGCACTCCCTCCGATGGCGCAACCGATGTGGAGATCTTGAGCCACGCATGTTTCGCAACACGTTGATAAATGTTTAGCTGTCGAGGCGCCGTCAGCTCGAGAACAGATCTCTTTCCACAATCTTAAGCCGTCTGCTCCCAATTTTCAAGCAAAGTCAGCGACTTTCGTAAATAGTCGTTATAGCGCTGCGCTTCCTCTGCCCACCAACCCTTTTCTTGCCCATCACTTCCCCGTATAAGACATGTTTAGGTAGCTTATAATCGCCCATACTTATCATATGTCTAATCCACCTCAATTTCAACAGTACAACCATATCTTCTACAAGTTTACAGTTGGATCGTTACAGGACTGATACATTTGTAACATGATAATTTAATTGGATCCAGAGGATATAACAATATACATTTATCTTATCGCCATCTTCATTCTCCAGTAACGTAACATACATTATTGGCTTTCAACAGCTCTAATATGAGTTATCATTGTGTTGCAAGCTTGTGTGTTTTCTGTACGCGTTGCCTCATAATTGCGTCGAAACCTGGCAAACAGCCTTGGGCGAACATGTTTAAAGCACTATAATGTATTGGTAGCCCAAATGTGAAAAGGCTTACATTATTATATTGTACATGGAGCATGTTTTTATCTCTGGATGTGTAATCCAAATTCGCTTGCGTACAATAACCTCCATCCCGTGATGTTGGGCCTTAAGTCCGTCGTCACTACTTTTCTTTTCCAACTCAAGTGTATCGCCATCGGAAAAGAAGTCCCTTTGAGCACTTCCTTCTTCGTCACTGAGTGACGAAGAAGGAAGTTCTCAAAGGGACGAGTGCTTCGTCGCCCTCATAAAAAATGAAAGAAGATTTCGATATTCTTAGTTTAAATCACGCTGGATGGGGACTTATTTTGTCCCCCATAATAGCGTGGGTTGTGGTGGGACGAACTAAACTGAAATTTTAATGTTTATATTGAGATACGGTTTGGATTTCTCAAAGCTGGATAAATCTTGCGAAGGCGAAAAACAATTATTTTGTCCCCGATAACAGAGTGAGTGGAGGTGGGATCGAACTGAACTGCGTACAATAACATGAAATATGACTGAAATAGTGGTTTCTTTATTATGTAACTGCATTCACTAATGCGTTATCCAATCATATTTTATCATATGTGTATAATACGCGACATCCAATCATATTTGATCATATATGTATAATACGCGACATCCAATCATTTTTGATCATATGTGTATAATACGCGACATCCAATCTCAAAATGTAAACAATTGAGAGTCTCTGCCTTTTTCAACCACAAATTCTTTTATTTATTTTTTCTTTTTGTGTTCATTCCATACACCCAACACAACTTCCTTCGTTAACGAATGTGCTTTTGTAATTTGGTCGGTGTTCGGGTCAAAGTCCTTTGTTCTAAGGGTAGGAGCACCGCGTGGGGTAGATTAAATATGTATACTTGCCTGGAAGGGGTGTTAAAGCCTTTCATATACACACCTAGCCGTAACGGAAGCAATGATTGAGCCCTGTAATTAACCTAAGGTTTGGATGAAACGAATTTTAAAAGAAAATTCGCATTTTTAATTCAAGTTGAACCATGCCTACCGAAATAAGAATTGGTGAAAATCCTTCAATGTCAATTTTGCAGAGATATTCATAAAATATATTCCATTAATGAATAGAATTGATGATAAGTTTGAAAGGATAATTGATGATAAGTTTGAAAGGATAATTGATGATAAGTTTGAAAGGATAATTGATAAGTTTGAAATGATAATTGACGGTTGTATGCAAAACGTTGGTTAACTTGGTAATTATGTTTCAGAATTGTTAATATTGTTTCTTTTAATGGTGTTTTGAAATATGCATTTTTTTTGCATAAAACACAATCAAACAAATGTTTACAATTACAGTGAACTATGTTAGTCAAGAGAAAACGGTAAATGGGAGAAATATCTGCCCACGTAACTGACAAGTTGCGGGACTATATATTTGTTTATTGCACATGGTATTTATTTTTTTTATAATGATCGTTAATGTTTTATTTTATCTTATATTATTTTAACTTATGATTTTGAATATAATTTTTTCTCATACCAATATTTTAATGTAAGTTATTACTCTTCCGTTTCGTCGTTGAAAACAAGCTCGAGGAGACGCTAAAGAGGTTAACGGATAATTATATCGCAAACCAAGTAAAACCCAGTCCAGAGAAAACGCAAGTGGCGGCATTCCATCTGCGAAATAAAGATGTAGAAATACCACTGAATGTCAACTGGGGTAGAGCACCGTTGGAGTTAGCGAGTGACCAAAAATACGCCGGAGTGACCTTGGACCGCACACTCTCATATAAGCAGCACTGTACCAACACGAAGAAGAAAACAGCGAGAAATTGCACCCTGAGGGAACTAACCGGAATTCCGACACCTGCCTTCTCAGAGTATCGGCCCTCGCACTGTGTAGCCCCGTGACTGACTATCCACGCTACTGCCTACGCTAAACAAGTATATAGTATAAATATATAAGTAACCGGGTGCCTTATATCTGCGCCGATAGCTAAGATACGAATTCTTGCAGGAATCGCCCCTCCCGTGATACACCTCCAGACTACAGCCCGCATCGAAAAGGCCTCTCAAGAGACAGACCCACACTGCTTCATGTACAGGTACCAGAAGCAAATCTAAAGGCTAAATTCTAAGAGGAGTTTCATGGCCACCACCGTAGATCTGACTGTCTCGACAGAAATGGAGCGCGTGTCGACCTGGAGAGCGGAACTGGCCACAATAATGTCCGACGAATGGCGGAGACCTGTCGAGTGCCTTTTAAATTAATTAAAAACCTTTAATGTTCATGTTTATTGGTATCAATTTAATAAATGCACGTGGGAATTATGTGTGAAAAACAATATCGGCCAAATGGCTCCCTCGGCTCCTGTTACGGATGACAACTCTTTGAAAAAAATCTTCAACAGCTGATTCACGTAAATGGATACGTATATCTGCAATGACACGATAGGTGTTGGATTTAAGGTCATCGATGGTTTTTGGATTCTTGGTGTACACTTGAGATTTAACATAGCCCCAGAGGAAAAAAATTAAAGAGGTTAAATCACACGATCGTGGCGGCCAATTCACATTTCTTCCAATTCACATTTTTCTTCCCAGACGTCTAATTTTGCGTCAATTATAACGAGAGAAATTACACGGTCGGAGAACTTTTCCTGCAATAAAGCCATTGTTTCATCAGTAGTATAACAAGTAGCCCCATCCTGCTGCAACCACATGTTTTTCAAGTCTAAATCGTTCAATTGATGCCAAAAAAAGTTTGAATCATGTCACAATATCGATTTCCATTGACCTAATGCATTATTTCATATGGTGGTACAACAAGAGCTGCAATTTTGAAATTTAGTCAAACGTATAATATTTATAATGGACATACGTCATCTACATAAACTTTTAATTAATCATGCAGCGGAACACGATTGCAGAATTTAAATTTAAAATGGCAGTTCTTGTTCCGCCACATATTTAAGGATATTGATTTTTATTAATGTGTTTTTAAATTCTTAATATTTATTGGTATTGACATTATTATTTGTTCTTACTTTATTTTAATATTGTAGAAAAATCATCATAAGATAATATTGTAAACTTTCCTTCTTTTATATAATATATGGAAGTGAAACGTAGACATGTTAATTGAATGAAAAGAGCCGAAGAAATGCAGTGGAAATGCATAAATACACTGAGATGATACGTGATGGGTCAATGTATGACACAATAAGAAATGTAATTATATAAAATTGAACTTTGAACAAAATAATGGGTAGGAGCATGAGAAACAGAACGAGCTGTATGGGGAGATGTATACATTTGGAGAAGGTGAAGAAAGGATGTCGCGATAGGAATGCTGGATGCTATTATCCTCTTTACCTACTCTTTAAAGGAAATGACGTGATGATATGCATAAAAAAATATTGAATTAAAATTTAATAGCAAGGTTTTGGTTTTTTTTTCTTGGATACCTTAGGATGTGTGTAAATCATGAATATGTTTTATCTCGCATCTTTTATTTATCTTAAATATATAAAGAAAATAGTGTCCTTAAATTGATATGCATTCGAAACAATCTGAACCTGTTGTGTTACTCGTACATATTGATTTCATTAGTTAATATGTTCCCAATGTCCAGGTTCTATTGGAGAGGCCAACTAATCACTTAGCGACTTAGCCGCACCGGACACAGAAGGCACTAAACTGAATTCATTAATCACCAAATCTACATTTTCCTGTTGTTTCGGAAAGGGATGCATTTACAATTATTTTTTCAGGAGATTTCTGTTTTATTTAGAGAAAGTTCAGTTGTTTTCTGCCCTCATACTGGATATATCACCTATTAAAAACTTAATTTCCAAATATTCATTTTCAAGTATTGAAAAGAGTTATTAATAAGAAATTAAGTTTTTAATAATAATGCTCTATTATTCAAATCATCTTACATCGCCATTGTGTCATATTTTTAAAAATATCTTTTCAAGCATCATTTATATTAAATTTTAACATTTTTTTCCGTCACCCATATGTTTCAATATAACATCTCCAAGCCAATGTCCCGCCTAATCTCTAGAGTAGCTCTATTCCATATTCGTTGTCATTGCTGGGATTCATAGTCGAGGATCCCCTCGACATTCCAACGTCGATTCAGTTGGAAAGCGAAACTGTGACATGAAGTTTATATTTTTTCTTCCTTTCTCCTTTTTAACCCTTGCCGATCTGTGAACGGACAAGAGTGACCAAGACGTATATTTTATTTAATTTCTCGAAGTATACTGCTTGCAGGGTCTTCATACTTTATGTATTCTTCATCGAAACCTCTATGATTTGAATGATGTCATTACGAAATAAAATCATTAATAAATATCAACATAAATGAATGATTTTAAATCGAGAATTGACGAAATGTCAAAACACTCCGTATGACTCATTCTTTTTTGACAGTTAATATTTTACGAGTACATTCGTTCCAGGGATTGGTTACCAGTTTTATCAAACACCTGTGTGTTTAGTACATAGAATAGAAACAAAAGTTATTTCGTGCCCCAATTGCGATAGACTTTCTCCACAGGATTAAATTTTGATTTTATGATATGTTTGTCCTATTTTCAAATTTTTACTTATTTTCAAAGTGTTTATATTTTCCAAATGGCATATTTTATTGATTTGAATTTCGTGTTTGTTTTTATATTATTATTTTTGAATTTATATATTCATTTTATATTTTGTTAATATGTTAATTATTGTCTCAATTCGAATTATATTTTTATTGCCAAAAAATACACGCTACATTTTATTGTATAATTTTATGATTTTTTTTTAAAAGGTTGGAGACCTCTTTTCAGTCATGCGCATTCTGAACGTTGCGCAGACCGAACGACGCAGTGGAAATATGATATTCTTATAGAAATGTCACATCTCTGTTTGAACTCTTATTTTATCATTTCTTACACTTATTTTATGTTATTCGACATTTTATTACATAATAAAATGATGTTTATAGCTAATTACAAAAAAAAAACTAATAGATTTTGTATAATTTTAATTTGAAACATATGTTTACTGTACCCTCAGTGTCCAACACCGTTACTGGCGTAATTTTTTAGCACAGTAAGGGAAGTGTTAAATGAGTGAGCCGTTGCACACCTGCAAACTTACTGGCCACACCGCTATACTGGATGCGATGGCACACCGAAGTTAAACAATCAAAGCACACTGGCATATTTTTTTCCGGTTTTTTCTTTAGAATATATATGACCGAATTCCTAGGTGTCCTTATACCCCCGAATACTATCCATGTTATAGGACTAGCCGCCCAAAAAAAAACTGGTCGAGATAGACCAATTCACTTCAACCAGACGCTTAACCTTCTTGGTAAGATGCTTGTCTTCCAATCTGAAGTGTGCAGGTTTGATCCCCACTGACACCCGTTTTTTAAAACGTACTGGGTTGCTCTGTTGAAGAGTCTGCAGCAGAGACTACATTGTCGTTGCCCCAATAGTCTGATAGATAGGGCACTTGTTATTTTTTATGTATTAATTTTTTCGATTCCGGATCCCCTTTTATGTTCGACGTTTCATCAAAATGTCATTGGACAACAAAATTATCAAAAACTTCCATATATGATGTAACACTTCTTTATCGTAGACATTATGATCAGGGGTCACATTCCTGGGAAATCTAGATTGAGATGGCACGTAACTGCTTCTTCAAAATTAAAAATGTTCTTTGTAATAGAGACTTCAACCTCAAATTAAGATTGCGCACTGTACAATGTTACATCTTTTAAGTACTGTATGACGTGAAACACTCACTCAAGCCACCACAAAATGAGTAGAAGTATTTGAAATATGGTGCTACAGGAGATTGTTAAAGATTTCCTGGGCTGACAAAAACCATAACGAAGATATCCTCAGACATATGACAAAAAGACAGAGAAGACTCACCTGCATTAAGAAGAGAATACTGGAATATTTTGAACATTTTATGAGATAAAACACATATGAAGTGAACCAAGTCATATTGCAAGGAGTATACAAGGAAAACAAACGAAGGGTAGGAAGAAGAAGAAGCTCCTGGCTAAACAACCTATGAAAGTGGTTCCACTTTAGTACGGAGACATTGTTCAGAGCAGACTATTGCCAAACTCCAACGTGTAGAGGAACGTCAAGAAAAATAAGTATAGATCATTTATGTTATTTTAAATACTTTCCTGGAGAGGTTTAAATGTTTTGTCCATTTTTTTCAATTACGCCGTTTAACTTGCACTACCTCTTTGATGTTCGACATTCCCCCAAATGTCATTGGGCATTACAAAAAACTTTCTTCTATGATGTTAAATGAAAAATAATAGGTACAGTCGGGAATCGATCCCGTTACAGGTTAGGCGACTGGTGTCTTGCCTACTAAGCTACGTATTACGTCTTATCGACAGTTAAATGCTTACATATCCCTAACTCAGAAGGAGAGTTTCTCAGATAATTCTACTGTGTACTAACTAGTACACAGAAAGTTAATTGGAACATTGGTGTGAATCCAGCGTAAGATTCTTTACTATCACATGGTGAAGAAAATCAAAAAGAAATCTTGGTGATATCCTTACTTGCAGGATGGCGGGTTCTACCCGTATCTTTATCCTACGAAGTTTCTGCTAATCATGTTGGGATATTGTTATCTAAACGTTATGACGAACCAAAAGATCTCTTACAGTATATTTGAATTATAGACAGGAGCAACATCAAAAGTAACTATTTTGGAAAAAAATACGGATTTATGTTCCTGAAAACTATT
Organism: Odontocerum albicorne; assembly: GCA_949825065.1. Classification (NCBI taxonomy): domain Eukaryota; kingdom Metazoa; phylum Arthropoda; class Insecta; order Trichoptera; family Odontoceridae; genus Odontocerum; species Odontocerum albicorne. The sequence continues at coordinate 5,203,629 of OX463851.1, read as the reverse complement.
GAAGACACAGAAATATGGACCTTCTTAGACTTACAATACAAATAGAACAAACTTGCCAAGCGGTCTAACTTTATTTCACAATCTGTCACGTTTGAATAGGGTCTTGGATATTAATATATTCAAAATTTCAGATGGTGTTTTTAATGAAAGAATATTGATTGAGCTGTCGTAGTAATGGGTATCGAAATATTATTGGTTATGTAGTTGTTTTACATAGTATATATTTAATTTTGAACTTTCTGTGTAATATGGTTTAGACTGATGTTGAAAGCCAAATAAAATAATAATTTTAATTAGTGTATTTCTCCTTTAAGCTCTAATATTTAAAGTCAATAAATCATATACGTGTACACATAATATGTGTACACGTATTATGTTTGGCAATATGTTGTGAAATAATATATTTTGATATTTGATTTGATTTTTTATTTCAAATATAAAATCAGTGATATTCGTAGTTGAAAATACTCGTACATTCTGATTTATGATACACAAATATATATACAACATCGTGCCATTTCCCAATCGGGGTATGCAAAGAGGAAATGGCTCCAAACTTTTATATCACATCATACTTCCTTCGCCTTCTCCACATCCATTTATCTTCTCACATAGTTCCTTTTGTGTCTCTCACACCTTCCTTCGAGTATTTTAAAATTTCTTTCACTTTGTCCAAGCATACTTTTATCGGTGGTCCTCTACCACTATTTCCACTCATACTTGCATTGTGATTTGTTAAGTCTTCGGCCCCCCATCCGTTCAACATTGAATGTATCGGCTGGTGGTGATGGGGTTGAAAGACGTCTGGTTTCCTGGCGGCTGGGCTCGCTCTCTATTAGTCGGGGTGTATCGCGTCTGCGGAAATGTTATGAGATAAGCCCAGGCTTTTTGATAGTTTATCTCTTAATAATACTTTCTTCCCCATTATCTTGAAATGTATAATATGTGCATGTAATTTCAGGATATATGTATATACGAGTAGCGTGAGTCGGGGTAAGTGCACCATATAAAATGAATATATGAAATTCAAAGGTATCCAACCATTCTCAGGATCATCACATTGTTTTCTAACTTTTATACGAAGGACTTCAACTATTTCATATTTTAATTAGTTTGTCGCCAGAGGACTATCTGCTCTTTTTATTTGATTTTTAAGCATTTTCTCGAAGGAAGTCCTGACAGATGCGCTTACCCCGTCTTCGGGGTAAGTGCATCTGTATCTTTTGGTTTTATTAATTGCTAACATAATGAAAAATCGGCGTCATCCGTTATCTCGTTTGGAAGGGAAAACCTCCGGTTGAGGTTTATAATGAGGTGAAAACTGCATATGGTGATAAAGCTATGAATCGTACGAGTGTGTACAAGTGGTGTCGCGAGTTTAAAAACGGTCGTACGTCTGTGCATGATGATCAGAGGAGCGGAAGACCTTCAATTGTGACTGACGAAATTGACGAAATTGTTTTGGGACTGTCAAGGCATAATTTTAATTGAATATATGCCTCAAGGGGAGACCATCAACTCTGCAAGATACTGTGAGACTCTAAAAAAATTGCGGAGGACGATTCAGAACAAGAGGAGAGGCATGCTGACAAAGGGAGTCTGCCTGCTGCATGACAATGCCAGACCACACACGGCCAACGCCACGAAGGAACTGCTCGCCTCGTTTAAATGGGATGTCCTGAACCATCCCGCGCATTCCCCTGACCTAGCACCTTCAGATTACTATCTCTTTACCTCCTTGAAGCAGCACATGGGTGGAAAAAGGTTTTCAACCGACGAGGAGGTAAAGGAGGAGGTGGAGAAGTGGACGGAGGGGTTGGCGGGAAACTACTTCACCACCTGCATTGAGAGGAATGGCGACTATGTCGAAATATAGCTTACATATGTACTACGGTAACCACGTAATTATTTTGTTTAAATAAAAAAAATTGTAACCTACAAAAAATCAGTACACTTACTTTCTGGACTTACCTAGTATAATATCAAATGAAATTATGCAGGATGGGGTAAGTGCATCTATTTATTGCTAGTGAGGGGACCAAAAATATATTGTTTGTTTATAATATTATTGTTTGAAAATTCAAAATAATAACACTAATATTGAATAAGCAAAATGAAAAATGAAGATGTAGAAATAATAACTCGCAAACTGACTTTGTGGCACATTTTGTCTATAAGTTAGACGAAAAATAAATACATAAGAAAAAATACTTAAGTAAAAGACATTACTTGTTATTTAAATTGGATTATTTAAGTGACTTATTTAAGAATATGAAATTACTTATTGAATATTAAAACCATCAAAGGAGATTTTAAACACCAATTCCCATCTTCTTCCAGTAAAGGGTTTTGGCAAAATAGTCATAATATCTGCGCTATGTATTTCAGATATGTCATCAACTTTCGGGTATGAAAATACATTATGATTTTCTTTACTTAAATGTGAAACTTTTCTTACAAATTTGACAGTTATTTTCTTATTTTCATCAATATTTAAAATGTTTCCTATGTAATGTTTGAGGCTCTTCTTCGCTACAAATTAGGCAAGTATCCAATCACCAACTTTTTTTTTTTTCAAAATTTAAATTTTGTTGTATTGTATTTATTTGCGATTTTTCGTTAACATCATTATTTACCAACAGAATCTCATTCAAATCTGCGTTTATTTCATTTTCCATTAAAATATTTTGGAAATAATCACTTTAATCTTCAGACCTTGATTTCCATTCACATTCACTGATTTCTGATTCTGATGATGACTCGAGGTTTTGCAAATATTTTTTATGATCCAATTTTTGTGTCCTCTTTTTGTTAATAACTTTAGTATTTTTGTTGATCTTCCGAAGGTTTATTTTAGTCATTATTTTCTTTTTAGAATCCTTCAGTTTGTTTTTTAAACGTTCTACATCATCATAAGTTATTACTTCAGCTCCGTGTGCAATTTTTGTCTTTTTTTACATCTTAACACAAGTCCTTCAAATGAGTTGTTGACTGGTATATTTTCTGGAAAAAATTCATCACTTTTCAAGAAAGCTGAATTAGGTGGATTAATTATTATGTCTTCTAAAACTGTAACCTTCTTCAATGGGTTAAGATAGTGATTTTTTGCAGTATAAGTAGAATGCTCGGAATATTGAACATGTGAATCGAATTGTGCTCCAAAAGGTACAATTTGTTTTGAGGTGGAAGGTTCAGCATAGTTTGCGTCCAAATTTTCTATAGATGATAACGGCTCTGTATTACTTTTTCGTGTTCACTGACTCCTCATCCCGGTCGTGACTACATTTATTAAATATATATTTCGATTGCTTGGGATTGTTCAATATAATGTTCAAAATCTGTCATTAATATTGCTTCACTAATATCCGATCCATTTTTCAAATTATTTCTATACTTTTCGAAACGTGATAAAGCTAAATGATCAAAATTTTGCATATTTATAATATTTCTTTCTAGTGGATGAATCCCACCTTTTTAAACCCATTTTTTATTATCTGATGATCAAGTTTATTCCAAATGTCCTGTAAGTATTCTCGAAAAATGGTTTTTTGGAAGTTTCGAACCTACATGCAACCGTTGCCATTTAACGAGGCTCTCGTCCCAAGCATCATTCATCGATTTCATTACACTAAGGTCTAGTGGCTGAAGTACATGTCTGGAACGAGGTGGTAATTTCAATATCGTCACATTCTCTTTTCTGGCCTCCTCAATTATGCCTAAACTTATACGAGTATGTGTACTATGGCCATCATAAATAAGTAATATTGGACGAATTGGCCCTACCGTTGGAAGGAAACAATCCTTAAAATATTTTTCAAATATTTTGGTTTCCATCTATCCCTTTTTTGTTGCAGCATACCGCGTAGCTGAAGACTTTTCTGGATTAGTCCACTCATCCCGCACATACGAGGCATATCCAGAAAGTGTACTGAATTTTTGTAGGTTACAATTTTTTTTATTTAAACAAAAAAATTACGTGGTTACCGTAGTACATATGTAAGCTATTTTTCGACATAGTCGCCATTCCTCTCAATGCAGGTGGTGAAGCGGGGTATCAACTTTTTGATGCCTTGCTCGAAGTAGTTTCCCGCCAACCCCTCCGTCCCCTTCTCCACCTCCTCCTTTACCTCCTCGTCGGTTGAAAACCTTTTTCCACCCATGTGCAGCTTCAGGGAGGTAAAGAGATAGTAATCTGAAGGTGCTAGGTCAGGTGAATGCGTGGGATGGTTCAGGACATCCCATTTAAACGAGGCGAGCAGTTCCTTCGTGGCGTTGGCCGTGTGTGGTCTGGCATTGTCGTGCAGCAGGCAGACTCCCTTTATCAGCATGCCTCTCCTCTTGTTCTGAATCGCCATCCGCAATTTTTTTAGGGTCTCACAGTATCTTGCAGAGTTGATGGTCTCCCCTTGAGGCATATATTCAATTAAAATTATGCCTTGACAGTCCCAAAACACGGATGCCATGATTTTCTTGGCTGAAATTGTGGTTTTGAACTTTTTGGCGGAGGGTGAAGAGGTGGGACGTGACCGTTTTTTAACTCGCGACACCACTTGTACACACTCGTACGATTCATAGCTTTATCACCATATGCAGTTTTCACCTCATTATAAACCTCAACCGGAGATTTTCCCTTCCAAACGAGATAACGGATGACGCCGCGTATTTCGCACTTGGCGGGAGATTGGATTGACATTTTTCACGAAACGTGTTGTCGCGTCGACACTTCTCAACGTACTGACCTCAAACCGGTCTCGTTGTGGAGGGGAAGGGTCAGGCTACACGGAAGTGTAGCCAACATGTCGAAAATAAAATCCATCCGGTCGTGAGAGCCTCAGTACACTTACTTTCTGGATACGCCTTGTACTTTCCCTTAAATATAATCAGAGGTGGGCATTTGTCTCCGCCTGCACTATGTTACACCCCAACAAAACTATGGTGTTGTCGCTTCCTGGTGAACTAATGGTTCTGGTGGAAGGATATCCAATAAGCTCGACTGCTTTCGTTTTGTTGGGGTCTTTCGAGAAACTTATTTCATCCAAGTTCCATATTTGATGAGGGTGATTTTTAAGGTCTAGTTTTTCCATAGTATTTGTCTAAATATTAAAATATTCATTTATTATAAATGGATCTAACATTATTTTTCTGGCATATTCAACAGGTTGGGGTTTTTTATTGACAAATTGTTCCATTTTGAGAACCCCATAAACCAATCATGACCCGGAATTCAATTTTTAAAGGGAGTTTTTAAATTATTATCGACGATATATTTGGCGACTAACTCAATCACTTCCTTTTTAGAAAGTCCGAATCCATATTTCTCCATAACATGTAGATTTTCCGCCAGTTTTTTTTCAACTTCAGCTGATAGTGGCGTTCGTGGTGGATTTATCCCCACGTCTCCCAGAAACATAGCACATAATAGTCAATCTGGGTATTTCAATTTTTTTCTCTGCCTGGTACATACTCATCCAACCGCTCTTTACTCCTTCTACTGCTTCTAAAAGTTTTTTTTTGTATAAGGCATTTTACTTTCTGTAAAAAAATATAGATAAGGTTTTTACAGGTAAGTAACTACTTCTTTTTTATCTTTTACATCAATACAGGAACATGCCCAGATAGTTTAATATTAAAATAAATCAAATTGTTATGTTGTTAATAATATATTAGAGTAATACATAAAAGTACATAATAGTACATAAAATAATTAAAAAAAATAAGTTATTAATTTTTTTTTAATCTATTTTTTTTAAAAGTAATGCACATCACTAGTTCCATTTCCGTCCATACAAAAATATCGGGGGTAAGTGCATCCACATTGTAGTTGCACTTACTCCAGTATGTAAAATTATGGGGGGAAGTGTATCTAGTCTTATAAGTCACAATTCTTTTAAATATTTATTAAATGAATATATACAAAACAAACAACAATTCAAATGAAAGGCACTTACCAAATTTGAATCTCCTAGCACAAGTTATTGTAAAGTTACAGAAGAATTACGAAGGAGCTCCCGACTCGTACGTTGAGAAAAACCAACCGTCAAAATTTGAACATTAATAATAATGGACCTGTGTGTGCTACAGCGTTATCTGTCTACTGTAGTGTGAATTTAGTTCATTACAATAGATCTTTGTAGATGACAGTGCTTAAACATAATATTTATGGAAGTTGGAAGGCTTAGATGCACTTACCCCGTATATGCACTTACCCCGATTCACGTTATGTACATTCCATAATATGTTGCTATCAATAAACCTATATTTATTTATTTAAAATATCTCAACGTAATCTGACGTGCAATGACTATTATAAAGTATTTTTTTATGAAATGCTTGCACTCAGTTTTTCATTAATATTCTCATTATAAATTTAAATATTAAAAATAATTATATAATCCTTAAATATATTTTTTACCAAATTGACTTTTTCAAAATTACAAAAACTCTCAGCAATATAGATAGATGCTAACTATACTCATACCCATCGAAAAATGTCAAAAATCTCGACAACTTTTACTGTTAACTATTCTCTAAAACTCGATTATAAAATAAAAAATTGAATTATTCACAAGTTTTCAGTAATTTTTAATTATTTACCAGTCATTTTCAAGTTCAGACTTCTAAGACGATATTTTCTCATTGTAAAGTTTAGTCCTATTCATCTGAAATTGGATCCAGAGAAGCTGAGATGTTGACAAGAAGCAATACATCCGGAATAGCATCCAACTACTAGGACTAATTGATCTGAGCTATCAGCCATAATTTAAACCCTTTAACGGAGAGCGCTTCAAATTAATAGGGTCAAACCGGGCATACTTGAGAGGCAATAATTGATCAAAACTTTGAGGCATTTAAAGCTAGATATCTAAAACTAGGACGGAGTTATGTACAAAGCATTCCGGGGAATTAAGTCCACAATTAGAAAAACTATCTCGGAACTTGATATAGCTTGGGGAAGACACAAATGTTATAATTATTAAATATCTTCTTCTTTGTCCTTGCCATTAATCTAAATATTTGGGGCCGGTTCTCATAGTTAGTACGCGCCACTCTGTTCTACGCTGTTGTCATCGCCAACTCAACGTTAACTCCGCCTCCGTACTAGATAAATGCCCTTTATCGAATGTCGGAGCCGGTCCCAAGCCCGGTTAAAGGAGGAGGGACTCCTTTCCTAATTTCCTTCCCCTCCCTGTAAATTAACCCCCCCCCCTTCAATCCTCTACATGCTCGTTTTAATTTTGCCCCATCCCTATCCATAATGGCACCCAACATGCCGGTGTGCTCCGATCGACTCACCTCGGTGTGCCATCGGATTCAGTGCAGCGGTATAGCCGGCGAGTTTGCTGGTGTGCAACGGTTCACTCATTTAAAACACACTCCATGGTACGGCTTCGCTTTCCAACAGAGCGTTGACGTTGGAGTGGCGAGGGGATCCTCGACTACGAGGCCCAACAACGACGACGACGTTCGTCGCTAGATCCAGTTGTTAGTACGCGCCACTCTGTTCTACACTGTGGTCATCGCCAGATCCAGTTGTTTCAGATCTCGATAGACCGTATGCACGTTGTTTGCGTTCTTTCAAGTTTTCTCCAACTTACGAGTATCTCTACAGTTATTTATCCATATTTATTTATTTATATCAAAATCTACTTATATGATAGTTTACAATAGTATTTTTATACCAACTTTGATTTGTAGAAGTAAAACGTGGACGTAGAAAAAATTATTAAAGGTGAATAAATGGTGTAGAAATGCGTTCACTTAGAAGAATACTTGGGGTGATAATGAATGAAGTTATTAGGGATGATTATGAACTTAAAGCTGATGTGTTGAATAAGATGAAAAAGAGAACACTAAAAATGTTTGGGGTCGTAGGGCGAATGAATGAATACAGACAAAAAAAACAAATGTATAGTGCAAATATTAGTGAAAGTCGTGGAAGATCCAGGAAAGTATGATTGGATTAAGTGAATGATATTTTGAAAGAAAGAAATAAGAGAAATCATAGGAGCTGTATGAAAGGGTGTATGAATGTGGAAGAGTAGAAATATATGTATCGAGATAGGAAAGTCTGGCGTTCTGTCCCCTCTGCCTACCCTAGCAGAGAAACGGCGTGATGGTATCTATGTATATCAACGATCTAATGACCTTTTTGAAACAAAAGATTACAAACAAAAACATTTTTTTTTCATACAAGCGTTGTACAAAGTGTTGTACAAAAAATAGTATAAGAACGAACTCAAAACAATAACGAAGAAAACCAATATATTGCAATATACTCAATTCATCCCGGCAAGAAAATCTTTCTCACTCCTCTCTTGTAAGTAATTAGTCATACGAATACGAATATTCATACAATGGCCCTGCTGATTGCCGAATATGTGTGGGTATGTACTCGTATACATGGTCATATTCCCTTTGCATAATATGTCCATACCATCTATGGCGGCCTATTCTGACTTTTCTAGAATCGAAGCAACCTTAAATGTTCCATATTTTCACGTTTTTTTTCACTTTCTTGAAGTTTGTTTTTTGGACTGGATGACGCTTACCACTTTAAAGTTGGAGTAGCTAAAAATCGTAGCCTGTAAAGATGGAGAAATGCCCTAATATCGAGGACACTTTATGCATTAGCAGAGCTCAGCAAACCATATCCCATCACCAAAATTACCAGCTTTCGATCTACCGCAATAGAAGTGGTCATATTCTGCAAATTTATTTGGAATCGTTAAATATAGTTTTTTTATGTATCTCAAATGTAACAACTACTCGTAGTTAATTTTATGTTATAAAATGTTCAATGATAATCATTCAATAACTTTCTTATCACTCTTGCCTCATCTACATCCAAACATCTTCTCATTTTATATTTATTACTTTTACTTTCTTGTAAATCTGTCTAACTAAACTATTTTCAATCTTTCTCTGCCACGATTTTCACCTAAGTTGACGTTCAGATTTATTTTTATTCAGTTCAAATATTATTTTCGAGCTGGTATCAAATAGTGGATATTGTTTTTGATCGACGACAATAATTGATTTATTTATAAAAAAACGGCGCCAGATATCAATCACAAGGATACCCAACTCTACAAAGTACTGCCGTACTCTGTGGTTCTCAAAAATAATAACGATGTCACTTTGAATTTGAGGACTGTTATTTCTGGAGTATTAGCAAATAGATATATTTGGTTACATGATACAAATTATACATAACTTAGGCTAGTGAAGTTTCAAAATCCCTTAATGAAAACGAAATATTAATTAAAAATTAAGAAAATTCTAGAACGGAGAGAAAGAAGACAAATTAAAGAAGAAATTTCGCAAAATAAAGTAGTTTTTTCATTAATGAAAAATAAAGCGATGGGACCATAACATATTTATTGCTATATTAATCAAACATACTTTATGAGTTGTTTACATTTCCAAAAAATATGTATCTTGTTCGTTAGACCTCAGTTGGTTGTATGTGAGAAATAAACGCTAAATTCACATATTATCACTTTTGTATAATGTTCTTAATTTTACTTGCTGCTCGTATCCCGCCATAAATATTCAGCGTCTTTCAGATCATGTACTTACACTAAGCTAAAGCAGAGATTATTTATTGATTTTCTCAGTTCAACGCTCTTCATATTTACTTCGGCCTTTACTGCACATGCAGTTTATTTACTTTTGTTTGGTTGGTTTGAGATATTGTCATATCGCAATAAACATATTTTATACTGTTAAGTGATAATCAAATATTTATGTAAAGGAATCTCATCGTCACTATTGTATATATTCAGATGAAATAACGTATAAAAATTAGGGCAGGAAGTCGATAATAAATACTAAAATACAAGATAATACAATGAACTACATAAATATCAAAACACTAATATGATTCATACAATCTGCTGTCAAAAATAAATACATAAATAGGTTCTACGGCACAACATACAAGAGCTCAAAAGGCCCAGAGCAATACACCGAGCAACAAAAAAATCATTACATGCTTCATTTACACATTCCAATGAACACGCTCATATAAATGTATTAATAATTACACTAGTTAACAAGGTTTTTATCACAAGGGTGAAAACGGTAATTTTAGATCAATTTTTGTGTGCTGATAACGAATATGAACTTGAAAATGTTCTATCACGTACCTTTTAAGAGGAAAACTTGAAATTAGTTTTTGACTGAAACTGAAACTTTTGAAAGTGTCGAAATTAAGTGTCGAAGAACTAGAAGCTTGGAAAGCCTTTGTAAGAGTTGTGAGTGGTTTCCTAGGTAATAATAAAGCTTACTATTATGAACAGCTTGTACAGAACCTCTTGCATAGTTACCAGAAGCTAGGATGTCGAATGTCACTGAAAATACACTTCCTGCATTCCCATCTGGACTTTTCCCCAGAGAACTTAGGAGCTGTAAGTGATGAACATGTGGAAAGATATTCACATAATGGAACAAGGAAGGTGGGATTCTAATATGATGGGGGACTACTGTTGGTTTTTGTTTTAGAGAAGGTGACACAAAGTAGAAGAGGAAAAAATAGCTGTAAGTATTTCATATTTTAACAAAAAAATGTTGCTAGTAATCTGTATATAGCTGTTTACTGTTACGTAGGGGCTTCTCTCTCTCCGTGGTTGCAGTCCTAAGACTGGTTTGCAGCAATTTCAACTCTTCTCCTCCATTCCTCCCTGTCCTGTGCGGCTCTTTTTAAATCTGTATATGTTGAGCAGCGCACGTCCACCAACAGGTCCTCCAGGTACTCTCGGCGTGGGCGTCCCCTAGAGTTTGTCCCCTCGGTCATACCCTCCATTATGGCATGCAAGAGGCCCTCTTGTCGTATTATATGACTGATTCATCCTGCACGCCTTTCGTACAGGATCCTGAGCAGGTGCCTTCCTCCTTCGATTCGTTGGAGAACCTCTTCATTTGTGATGTGGTCTCTCCAGGAAATTCCTAATAGTCTTCTATAGGACCACATCTCAAAAGCCTCTAGTCTTCGTCTATCTCTTTCGGATGTCTATCTCTTTAGGGGCTTCTATGTTATCTAATTCGAATTTTCATTCAATTTAATATACAATCTCTAAAAAATTGTTAATTCGATCAAATTTATGAAAAGGCTATTTTTTAACAAAAAAATGGTATATGATGTCAATTTTTCTTATGGTAATTATTTTTTTTCCTGCTTATTTTATTTTTCTATGTAACAACATTGTATTTTGTGTCTAAATTTAGTATTTCAGAAATTTATTTATTTTCATTGTTGTAATTACGACTTTCGAAGTGCGCAAAAACGTATTTATTTTATTAAAACACTCCCTTTGCTGTCACACAAAAATGTTACGTGATACAACTTGTTTGTTGCAATTTTCGTAATTAACAGGGTTGATTTAGTAAGAATCAGCTAATTTAATTTCTGTGACAGACAAAAAAATTTAATTTGTTAACTAGGTTTATTATTATATTTTTTGGCGATCATGAAACTTCCTTTATGACCGTCTGGTTAGTTGGAAGAAATAGCCACCTGATAATTAGTCCACCATAGTGTTTTTCTATGAAGTGTTAAATTAATAGACTCTACAAAAATATCCTCTTTGGTGAGCTGATGAAAGCAGAAGAAAGCACGGTGGGCAGCACAAGAGATGTAAGGACGTACTGCATGAGACGTTTAAATATGATAATACTCAGCACAACTGGGAGCAAACAGCAGCAGGTCAAAATATCGTAAAACAGTTGCTAGTCATTAGGGGCACAATGGAGATGGAAACGCAAACTGCAAGTACTAAGGGTCTTTGCCCTATATGCAACAATATGCCTATCACATATTTGCTTATATAGTCATTTCCGATAGCATCAACGTCAAGTACCATAATCCCCCACTTTGTACTGTATCTTCCAATATACTCGTCATGGGCAATGGGCTTTCTTCTATTCTAACTTAATAAATAATTAAATAATCCACGTTACATTCTATATTATGCAAAATTAAGACATTAGCACTAGAGGCTTAAAAACTTTGTAATTTGTTTTAGTCAAACACTTTTTATTCAACTTTGTATAAAGGTATAACCCTACCGGTTTCAAGATTTTCACCTCATCATCAGGGAGTACAAACAGGACTCTTTTTTGTGGTCTCCTGATGATGAGGTGTAAACCTTGATACCGGTAGTGTTACACCGTTATATAAAGTGGAATAAACAGTATTAACTAAAAAAAAAGTACAAATATTATCCACAGTTTCAAAAACACTATGAAACTCCTTATTTAAGCTAAGTAATGAAATAACAATGTCGACTAGTTTTCAATGATTAGATAAATCAACATATTAGTTATGAGATCACATAAGCGACGTAAACGTGCCGACATCATGTTCTCCATTATGGAAAACTGACGAGAGCTGGAATATCGAATATCTGCTGTCTGTCACTTTGCCATCACAACGCTACTTACTGTCTCGTGCGCTTATTCGATTCGTCATTCCAATTATTATTATTGGCTGTACAATTCGGAACCTTAAATGATCCTTGAAGACTTATAATAACATACATATTTTACCAACTTCGAAGTTTTTCGTTCCAGTCCCCTTTAACATCGTTATATCTAGCGACCTCTCGGTTGAGATACTCGTCTCCAACCGGGGAAATTTCGGGCTCAATTTCTGTTTCATTCATATGATACTCCTCGATAGTCTTCAAAGCTCTCAATATATCATCTCTGGCATATGGATGCGAATATGTACAGATGAAAAATATTAACAGAATCCCCTCAGCCAAATTATGAAGATTCGATGGTATCATAGAGTCAAATAATTAAATTTTGTAAAGATTAAACAGCTAGAGCATCAAGATTCTTATGTCGTGTGCTCGTTTGCATTAATCTAGACACGTAGCTGCATGCCTGAATACAGACTTTTAAGCAATACTCTCTTTAGTGAGCTGACGAAAAACAAAAGAAGGCAAAAATAAAATAAAAGAGTTAAGACTTAGTCTGTTAGAATACGCGCACGCTCTAGTTGTATGCGAGTGTTGTTGCCACTCCACGTTTGGAGGTATTTTATAGAGACTTTAAATGGCAACAAAACAGTAACTCTTTCTTAAAAATATAATAGGTTCTAACGAGAATCGAACCCACAACGGGTCGAAATTCAGATGTCTTACCAACCAGGCAACGGAGGTTGGTTTAATCTCTGATATATCGGATCTTTGAGGGTTTTACACCTTTTTACACGCTACGCTTCCTGGTACAAGTTGATTTCATTAGCTCTTCATAGTATCTCAGCATTGAATTTTTAAACGTCCAATGGTTCTTCAAGATTCCGATGTTAGAATTGATTCTCTCTTCGCAGTTCTTTCATTTTTTCCGAGTACCTTAGCCACATCACTTTGTTTGCTAAGGCTACCAAATCTGGACTACATTACTACTTCTTCTTAGTCATATTGTTCATGACAGAATTGCATGGTTCTCTTAGACGTTTTGGAAGTGAGCTGATGCTCCGCCTCCATTCCTCTTGGGCCTGAGCCCCGTTGAGTTCAGCACTCAAAAGGAACTAGTCATCTCATTGATTTGGCCTACCCACCTTACTAAAGACCTTTCTCTTCTTCGCCGTCCCTCAAACCTACCTACTACCAGTGCTTCAAACTGTCTTCACCTCTTATTTATATTACAGAGTTCTCTTCCTACATATCGTGGTCAGCTTTTCTTTGACTAGTAGATTCTAGTGGGTGGATACATTGGCGTGTCTTGCAGTCCATGAGATGCGAAGCATTTGATGCCAGCACCAAATCTCGAAAACTTTCCTTTATTCTCAGCGTTCATTTTTCCACTTCAAAAAGCGCTGAAGAAACGCAGAATTCTTACCAGATTAATTTTGGTATTTAGTTCATTATATTGTATTAAGTTAAAAGTTGTCTATTTCTTCATTTTTCCATACCCTTCAATTCTAGGTGCCTGCGTTGATTATAAGGCCGTAGATCTATTAGATGATTTTTCTTTCAAAAATATTAAGTTTCCACTCGTCTGATTTTCTCATATCTTAAGTCTACTGTTTATTTCATTGTTTGGGAACATTTTTTGTTCTGAGTAAAAACAAAGACTTCTTGATATCAAAGGGTTTTTGATTTTGAGAGTAAGTATAGAAGTATTTGATGTAGCAGTTCATCCTGAAATTTTCATTCCGTTTTGATCTTAATGGTGATTTGGTTGCACGAACTTTAATAAGATTAACCAATTTAATGGTTAAATCTCGTCTTAGAAAAAAGGTTAAATTCCTTCTTAAAAGAAATGTTCTATCCGAGCTCATAAATAAGGAATAATAATTAAAATGACAATTTATATACCGCCATTTTAAGAGCAGGCTCTCTCTCAAGAGCGCTCATAATTAGGAAACGAATTCACTCTTACTGAAAGATTAAAAATACATTATTTACATATAACAAAAAAATAAAACATACTGAATGTAAGGATAGGAAGGTGGCGACTATGCCAATTACATTAGGTTCCTCCCCCCATTACCTCTATCATGCCTCAAACCGAAGTTCGAATTACTCGTATTTAAACATTTGTTAAGTTAATCTTTCGGCACTCATTTGTTTAACATACATCAGTGAGTTCAATTATTGACCTTTGAGTGATATTAATCAGTTTTTAACATACATCAGTGAGTTCAATTATTGACCTTTGAGTGATATTAATCAGTTTTTAACATACATCAGTGAGTTCAATTATTGACCTTTGAGTGATATTAATCAGTTTTTAAAAATTACCGCATCTTTCACGTATTAAAGATTTTGCCTTGAAGCTGGCTGTTTTATCGCCAGCCCGCAAGGGACTCGACGAATCGAACAGCTATCCTGCACCATAACACACACCGATGTTCGTTACGATGATTCGCAGTATCGGCCCAACGTGGGATGAAGTGTATGCTAGTCCCTGGTTATTATGTTATGGTATCTATCTCTGTGTTTCTAATGGAACGTAAAGGATAATGATTATGGTATAATTTTTGTTAATTAAATTTTTCACTTGATATAATAATACAAGTACTACTTGTATGCGGATGATCTACAAGTATACATTAGTTTCTGTATAAGAGATATATCTAATTGCAAATTTATTGTCATATGGTAATCTCTTCCAGTCAACTTGAAAGGAGTTCTGGGTGAATGGTTACAACGTCAATTTTAGAAGATAAAAGAACATTATTTACAGCATTAAAAACAAAAATACAATATTTGCAAATGTCACCGAATATTGGAAAAGAGTGGGAATGGACATGAAAATAGGGTATATGAATAAACACATTTCATAATTGAAGAGAGTTGTAAAAATATGATTGGAGATAAATATATTTGAAAATATTGAAAAATATTATAAGACATAATTATTCATAAAATAATTTCAAGCGATAGGAAAAAAATCAACGAGGCACTAAAAAAATATCAAAATCTACTAAGATGATGTTTCACACTAAACATTTTGGTGTCAACTTTGATGCATGGGAGTGAAACGTGGACGTGGAAAAAAATTATGGGAGCCGAATAAATGTCGTAGATATGCGTGCATTGAGAAGAATACGAGGGATGACAATGTGTTACAAAATACGGAATGGAGTTATTAGGAATGTATGTGAACTTAACACTTGCCACCCTATGATGGATAGTGAGTGACCAGGACTTACATAATAAAATAATTTTATAGCTAATTACAAAAGATAACCTAGCAGATTTTGCATTATTTTAATTTAAAACATACATTTTTCACTGGATGCTGAGCGTCCAGCACAGTGGCTGGCGGAATTGTTTAGCACAGTAAGGCAAGTGTTAAGGCTGATGTATTGAGTAAGATGAAGAAGAACACTCTAAGATGACTTGGGTATTAGAAACAAATTAATGAAGAAACACTAACAAAACAAATAACATATATAGTGACAATGTGAGTGGAAGGCGTGGGAGAGGAAGACCGAGGAAAGTATGAGTTGGATCAAGTGGATGGTATTTTGAAAGAAAATTACGTAGAAAGTCGCAGAAGTCTTATCAGACGGTGTATAGATTGTAGAAGAGGCTAAGGATATGTGTTGAGATAGGAAAGTCTGGCGCTCTGTTATTTTTGCCTACCGCGACAAGGAAATGGGGGGACGGTATGTATGTAATTAATTGTTTCTATTATTTATTTTCACTTTTCTTGTGATCACGAAATTTCAAACTTCAGATCAAAATGAATAACGAGTACGAGTATATCAAACAAGCTAAATAACTCAAATTAATTTGATTCATTCTGTAATTAATGTATACTAAGACTAAATTAACTTTGAGAATCTCTGTTTTAGAGGAAATTTTTCTGATTTATGAGATTTTTTTAATAAATGCTTTGTGAAAACTTTTTTTCAGCTTGTAAAGCCAACTTTCTACCGGCTCGCCGCCGTTTCCATTTTTATCAATTTCCCAAGATTTATTTTTGAAACATCTCAATCAACTTTGTCGAAGTCTCAATGTAATGAACTTTTCCAATAACAGTAGAAAAATATTATTTTTATGGAAAAGAATGATACATCGAAATGTTTTCGAAGTAAACAACAAAAGTTTCAAGTATCGTTGTAAATCAATTTCAGTGGAAAGTTTCTTTTGTAAAATTATTCAAAAAGCAGCTTGGTGGCTAACCAGAGGCAGTGATACCTAAAGATTAAATGTATCATATTAGGATATTATGTTTCCTGCTTCTTAGTTATATTGGTCATGGCTGAAAGTCGTGACTCTGATGATCTGGAACTGAGCGAATGATTCACCTCCACTCCTCCCGGTCTTAGAACATGATAAGTGGAATAAGAAGCTCTTTGATTTGCTCTATTTACTAGTTACTTGCTGGAGACCGTTCTTCTTACCCGCCACCTTCAACGATTCCATTCACTACCAGTTTATCTAGCCTGTATTTATCTCTTCTAGTGATATGTTGTAAGTTGATAGTTTTCTCTACCTACATGAGACCCTTTTTTTGACTTGTAGATCCTGGAGGATTGACAAACTCGTGCGTCTTATAGTTCTTGAGGTGCGAAACATGCGATGCCAATCTAAATATTATATATATATATATATATATATATATATATATATATATATATATATATATATATATATATATATATATATATATATATATATATATATATATATATATATATATATATACTCAAACCATATCTGGTGATTAGGAAATATATAATTAATTATTGGCATCCTGGTTTTAAATCTATTTTCCGACATCGCTCCGCCTGAAGTTATTTTATTAATTCAAACACAAACTGTTTTAGACCTATTTGAAAAGACTCTTGTCTTTCAATCCGTGGGTGTGGATTCTATTCACTTTGGTACACAAACACAAACTGTTTTAGACCTATTTGAAAAGACTCTTGTCTTTCAATCCGTGGGTGTGGATTCTATTCACTTAGGTACACAGATTTTTTCAAATATTTATTCAAACCAAGCAATATTAGATCTTGCCAAAAATATGTGATGTGGTACGTAGGATAAAAAAAAGCACGTTTAAGTGTTTGAATGTTGAACGGATGGGTAACGAAAAACTGACTAAATAAATTTATAATGCGAGCATACGTGGTAGTAGTGGCAGAGGACGACTGAAAAAAGTATGATTTGACCAATTAAAATAAATTTTGAAAAAGGAAAGGCTAGAAGTAAGATAAACAGAAGGAACTGTATGAGAAGATGTATGGAAGTGGAGGAAACGAAGGTTGTATGTCGAGATGAGACTAAAAGTTCACGCTCTGAGCTCATTACTTGACTCGACAAGGAAAAGTGTCATCATACTCGTAAATATATGCAAAATACAACACACGTATTTCATATATACGAGTATATGATACATATTTTTGATATTATCGACGATACATTTTAGTCCTTCGATGACAGGTCTTAATGGCATCTCAAATAAAGAAAAAAACGGCATTAACAGATTAGTTCTATCCTGCAAATATTCCCTGGAATATTCCAATTAAAAATAACAAATAATTAAAAACACATTTATCGTCAATCTGACAGTGTCAAATATTTGAATTTGTGTTTGCGTAAATACTTGTGTAATTATAATTTATCGCCCGCAGAGAACTCACCGAATTTGACTCCCAACCGATACCGTGCACCGATATAACGATAGCGTGAGAGTTTCGCCCTAGCGTGGGAGGTCCTGGATGAAGGGCTGTGAACTGACCTGGATGGATTCTTTTTATAACATCCCTGTGTTCCTGATAGCACGTGTTGGCTGATAAAGATTATAAAATATCTGTAGAAATACAAATGAACTTAAGTTAACACTTAACCTAAGCTCGCTTGTCACGCTATGGCAAGCGACCCATAGTCTCAAAACGCTGGGATTTATTTTGATCAATTTATTATAACACATACGTATTAACATACTGTATCCCTTGCGGGGCAAGCAGAGAGAAAAATATCTCCATTATTTTCTATCTAACATTCAGACATCTCGTCATGTACAATATTCAACTATTCATACTTCTCATTTTACCTTCTTTCAAAATCTGGTCCATTTGATCCAATCCTCGGTCTTCCTCTTTTACGCGCACCTTGCATTTCTGACTTGTATATTCGCCTAATCATTATTTTATTATTCATTCTCTCCACATGTCCAAACCATCTTAAAGCTCCTTTCTTCATCTAAGTTAAAACATTCATTTTATTTATGCATTCGTTTCTGATGTATTGATTCCGCCTTCCTTCAAACATTGACAATCCACCATTTTTCCTGAGTACACGCATCTCCGCAGAATTAATCTTTATTTTATCCTTCCTCTGCCAAGTCCAATTTTTATTTCCAAACATCAAATAACAATAAAAGAAAAATGTATATTGTATAGTGCTATATAAATAGCACTCTCCTCAAGGGCGCTCTTACTCGGAAATCGAACCCGCTAATATTACGAAAAATAAAATAGATTAAGTGTAAAAATAGGAAGGTGGTGATGTGGACAACGTACAAAAAAATATTTTCTAAATTAATTTGATCTCAAAATATTTATTTGAAATTATTTTTTTAATAAACGTGGTTGAAAGAATTTTTAAGTGAAATCGTTAAATGTTTGAAATATTCATTAAAATTAATTCTACATTCAGTTTTAATATCAAGATGCAATTTGTGTACATACAAAGTATTATACTCGAACATATGTGAGTGAAATTAAGTGTTGTTGAATAATTTGAGCACATTCAGTGAAAATTACTTACAGTCTTAGAAATGAAACTTACATTCAAATACGCGAATATCACTTAATTTATTGGTACAAAAATATATACACCTTCCGTTACCGTAACCTAGCTGGTAAGATGCTGATCTTCCACCCGGAGATTTCGGGTTTGATTGTTGAAGTTAGCCAAAAAAAATATTAGTGTTCTGGTTAAAAAAACTTCGTTTGGTAACCATACTCGAACGTTAATTCGAGTATTGTTACCAGACGACGTATTCGAGTGTTGTTACCTTCCCACGTCTATTAGAAATTTCAACACATGAGATGGTGATCTTTGAATTATTTGCCCACTATTATAGTGGTTCTTGATCCAAATGCTCGATTACTGGGACCGAAGACAATGCTGTCTTCGTACTAAATTCTTCTAAATGTTGGCATCATTCAATCGGATATATTGAAGAATACCAAATGAATAAATAAATTATTGAATGGAAATGAACAAACAATATACGAGTATATGGACACAAAATGCTGCAAGATGTAATTCTAGAACTTTTCACAAACTACGAGTATATATTGACATGAGGCACCCATTGACATGTAAAAATAAATGTTTAGTTCAGATTATGTGATTATTAAGTTTTCTGTATTTTTATATTAATGTGAATATTGGAAGTTTTTTTATCACAAAAAACATTCAAATGATTATCCATCCACACGAAATCCATGAACACATACGTGAACATACGCCTACAAACCCCACAAAGATGGACAATCACCCGAACATTTCTTTTCATATAAAGTGAGATATCATCAAAGGAAGGGATGGTGGAGAGGAACGAAAAACATCAGGAATGAAATACGTCATGTTACGAGAACTGACTACAAATTGAGAGTTTTTCAGCCACTTTTTAAAGCATACCAAGGACGGAGCGAGTCTTACATTGATTTGTAACTAATTCCAGAGTCTCACTGCATATACAGTAAAGGACAACGTAAAAAAGGAAAGTAATGTATGAAAGTAAAACGTGAACGGGAAAAAAGACTGAAAGGGTCCAAATATATGATATATAAATGTGTTGCATTGAGAAGAAAACATGGGGTCATAGTATATGAAAGAATAAGGAATAAATGTGAACTTAAGGCTGATGTATTAAATAAGTTGAGAAGAGCATTATGAGATATTATGGGAATGTAGAACGAATGAATGAAGAAAGTAACAAAACAAATATAGAATGCAAATATGAGTAGAAGGCGTTGCAGAGGAAGACCAAGTAAAGTACGAGTATAATCGTAGCACCTTAGTGATATTTGGAAAGAATGAGTTGTCGTAAGAGCTATGTTATATAGTACGAGTATATGAGAAACTAAATTGATATAGAAGATGCGAAAGATATGTGTTGCGATAGAAAAATCTGGCGCTCTGTAATTACTTCCTATCCGCCTGAGAAACGGCGTGATGGTATGTATGTATATATTACAATACGAAATAGCGTAGGAATTGTATTACTCATATATATTTTATACGTATTTTCTAATAAATAAGGAACAGTTTTCTATGTGGAATTCACGACGTTAAAAGCTCATAAACAATGAATTCTTTATGAATAATTTCTTTGATCTTTCTTTTATTCCACGTTCTTTACACAATTGACCGATACGAGCATATTCGACTCTTCATAGTCTAACGATTGTGTATTGAAATTAACCTTTGAAAAGCTCTTCTATTTGTTTTTTTTTCAAAAGACTTTGGACAAAAGCTTCGGCAAAGATCAAAAGTTTAATCATGAAAAGTGGGAGAGCTTTTGCAGATCGTCTTGATAATGTCTCAGGCAGAACACGTGTGCTTTTGTTATTTCATATAAACAAAAGCTCGGGAAAACAATTGCCACACAAATATATCGTCGAGATTCGATAAAATAACAAGAACGAAAATTATTACGAAAATAAATCTTATTACAAACCGCGCTTTTGAATAATAATAATAATAATAATAACTCGTAGTTATAAACAAGGTGCTCGAAAATAAGATGCTCTATTGAGAAAAATAGTAAGAAATAAAATGGTTTTCATTCATTCATTTTATGTATTAGGTTATACATGGTACATCTGGCGGGTTTATTACCATACAATATTTTTTTTCCAGCCGACCAGCTTATCGCAGGTACGTAAAATTGTTATTATCCATGAGAAAAAATTAAGAAAATATTTATTGAATTTCAATGAATAAAAATTAGTTATCGGCATTAATATTAGACAATTGAAATAATCAGCCAGTTTCAAAAAATATTTATCACGTCCAGTTAGTATAATATTTTTTTAATTTTATTGATGTAATTTGGTTATGTTTCTTTTTTTGGGATTATTATCATTTATTTAATTTTTACTACATTCAACATCTAACGACCGCAGCCACCAGCTTCCTTTTCTTACACAGGATTTTTTTTCTAGTTTATATGATTACTATTATCACTGGCATAAAGATATTTTTCCAACTTAAGGTTTGTTTTTTATATCTCTATAAAAAATTTACATAAGAAAAGAAAAATAATACTAATAGGAGATTTTATTTCAAAATTATAAGACAATAGTATGTCTCTCTAGTAAAAATTATAAAAACATGTATGTCTCTCTAGTAAAAATTATAAGACAATAGTATGTCTATCTATTAAAAATTATAAGACAATAGTATGTCTCTCTAGTAAAAATTATAAGACAATAGTATGTCTCTCTAGTAAAAATTATAAGACAATAGTATGTCTCTCTAGTAAAAATTATAAGACAATAGTATGTCTCTCTAGTAGAAATTATAAGACAATAGTATGTCTCTCTAGTAAAAATTGTAAAAACATGTATGTCTCTCTAGTAAAAATTATAAGACAATAGTATATCTCTCTAGTAAAAATTATAAGACAATAGTATGTCTCTCTAGTAAAAATTATAAGACAATAGTATGTCTCTCTAGTAAAAATTATAAGACAATAGTATGTCTCTCTAGTAAAAATTATAAGACAATAGTATGTCTCTCTAGTAAAAATTATAAGACAATAGTATGTCTCTCTAGTAAAAATTATAAGACAATAGTATGTCTCTCTAGTAAAAATTATAATACAATAGTATGTCTCTCTAGTAAAAGTTATAAGACAATAGTATGTCTCTCTAGTAAAAACTATAAGACAATAGTATGTCTCTCTAGTAAAAAAGTATTTTCTTCATCTATTTCTAGTTATCGTTTAATGTTTATTGTATAACAATCTGCAAAAACTTTTATATAGTCGTATAGTATATTTAGTTTGTAATATTATTAATCTGTCAATAATAGTGGGCTTGAATTCCGAGTTAGGGCGCCTTTGAAGAGAGTTTGCTCTCTTAATAGCGCTATATAAATTTTCCTTTTATTATTATTAATTTTCAAATTATTTACTAAAAAAATATTTGATTGGTGGGGGGGGGCATAAAAAGCGTGACCGGGAAACAACATTGAGTTTGGCTTATTCAATCGAGCCTTCAATCGCCTAAAGAGGTGAGCCACTGAAATTAGCCCATATCTCGCAATCTGTCTTCGTATGTATTTTTAATTCCACCCCACTTTGAAGCGTATCTCTCGTCGAGGAACTCTTAACGTGATTTTTCGTTTTTGGGTACATTGGAATAAAAGACAAACCATCTTATTAACTAGAACATGAAAATGTAATTAATAAGCACTAAAATATATACAATATATACGAGTACATGCATATTTTACAAATGTGAAAAACTGATAGTGAGATTGTTTACACACGAACTACGAGTATAATAGGCATCAGAAAATGGTATCGGTCACAGATGCTAACCAGTGGTCTTCAACCGCGGTGGTTCCGCCCACTAGTGGGTAGTTTTAGCTTTCAGGTGGGCGGCAAAATAACATGCTGTGTTAAAAACATCCAAATATACAAACTTAAATTTGTGAGAGAATTATGTTAAAGGAAAATATTACTATAATTTTATTTAAAAGTATTTGAATTGTGAATTTTAAACTTTTTGGACTTCGGAATTGCAAATATGTTGAGATTATAGGTAAGTTCTTTAAAAAATTACCTAAGTATCTAGAATCAGATTTCTTACTAATCGTTATATTTATTGGTTGGCAACATTTAACAAATTTTGACAATTTTAGCGTACGGTTATTCAATATTCTTTCTTCTTTCAAAAGCTATATCATGCTTGAAGTTTGGTAAATTTTCTGAGTTTGTCAGTCGTATACGAGTATGTATAGAATGTAGCCTGCAGTTAAGCTCAAAACCTGTGTGTCAGTACGAGTTTATTATGGCTTGGGATAACTGACAGGATGTGGCTGGTTTACACTCTAGATATCTGATCATTTTGGTATGACAATTTTTAATTAAGTACTAAGTTTCCTCTAATTAAGAATAAAATGCTGAATCACATCAACTTACGTAATTTTTTATTTGATTTTTCCTTATCGCGTGCTCAATACTGTCTCGAACTCGGCGCACCGCCTGTTCGCATTCCTCTCGGTCCTGGAACATGTTAAATGCATCGCTTCAAAAGGATGATGTTAGCTTTATTATTTGATGTGTCCATTTCATAGGCAATCTTTATCTTGATTGTCTTTCTTCAACTATTCCCGTGATCACCAACTCATCTAGACTTTCATCATTTTTTCTATCAACATGACCAAAGTATGTTATGATTATTTTTCTGCATGTTGTCGATAGACTTTCGGTAATCTTCAATTCCTGTATGATAGAATGCGGCTTTCGGTTCATGGAATACGGACCGTCAGCCTCCATCCAATACCATATCTCGAAGACATCTATAATTTTTATTTTCTTTCTTCTCATCGACCATGTTTTCTACACCATACAGTGCTATGCAGAATACTAAAGACTTGAATTGAAAAATTTTGGATGTTCTCAGTATTGACGAGTTAATCCATATCTTTGTCAGACTTGTCATAGCCCCTTTTGCCATTCTAATTCGTCTTCGGATCTCCATTTCACATCCTCCATTTCTCGAAATAAGAGCAGCCTAGGTAAACAAACTCATTGACTTCTTCTTAATCCATTAACTAGTCACTTTTTATAAGAGTCTCGAATAGGTTCACAATTTTTACTTACTACAAATAGTTTTTTTCCAGTAACGTTTTTTATCAAAACTATTATTTTGCGAAAAATAACGTATTTTACATTTTCGTTGTATACGGCACAATCTGTTTTTTTGCTATGTGACCATCTCTTCTAACTAACCAGAATAATGTAAAACAAATCTTAAGTGAAAACCAATATATAACCCTTTTGGAAAACCGGGCCCTAACAGGAATTGAACCAGCAAAGTCAAAACTGAAAAATAGGTATATTTTATTTTAATCACATTTTGTTTCTTGAGTTAAATTTTTTTTGAGATATTATGAGAATATAAATGATTGTACGAAATACGAACAAAACAAGTTAATTTAACAGCATTGAAATTGCTCCTTATGATTCTGGAAATAACACAGAACCTTTGTATACACAGCTCAAACCGGAAAACAAAATCAAATAACCACAAACAACAAACTCAATGTAAACAGGCGAAGGCAAATAATCAGCCAGCACTTGGGCTCGGTTTTGAAACATCTAAAAGTCTATAGAGAATTTGAATTGATCATAAATAATTATTCAATACCCTATCAAGTGTGCTCGCATCTTTAGGTTTCATTTCATGAAAACACTCAGTAATTTTCAGCTCTGCGTCTGCATGGAGGTTGGTTTCAGTCGATACTTCAGGAATTCTTTCAGGTTAAAAAATTATCCGCTATTTCTATAGTTCCCTTCATTTTTCCTCGTCAGCTCTTCACCTTCATAAGTATTTCTCCTGTTTCTGATGTTGACGTCAGCAAAATTCTTTATTAGAAATTCGCCTTTTTAGTGATTGCTTTTTTTATATTTTTTTTACTACTTTGATTTTAATCTTCTTTTCACAAATTGTATGGTTTGAAAAACTAAATTTTAGAAAATGATTTATGCTTTATAAATTTTTTATATCACTATATTTATCTATAAGCTAACATTTATTTTTATTTGTTAGAATTTATTTTACCTAAGGAACATTTTGACAAGTCGTATAGTATCCCTCAACATATATAAATTCATTATACGAACATGTTGAAGAGCGTGGCCGGAAAACTTAGAATGTTATCTTCAGATCCAGTAATTGAGTATTTGGCAAGTAACGTTTTTCTGAAAATAATTAACAAAATATATGTAAGTTACTCACTACTCCAAATGAAAATCGTTTGAATATAAATCTCATATTGGAATAAATTTGTCATTGCGTTACATTTTCTAAGGCTAAAAAGATAGCAAGTGGCCATTTTCACTACAAAATCAACTTGTATATTCGTTCTATTGTACTTATCAAAATATATGAATTCATCATACGGACATATTGAAAAGCGTAGCCGGAAGACAATATTATTTTCAGCCCCAAATATTAAGTCTTCATTTAAAAAACATCTAGAGTAGGCAAGTAACTCATAGTGCGACACCATACGTATTTTCAATTCTACCACCCGAGGACAGGCAAAAATCTTAAAAATACGAAACACTCAATATTTCAATTGCAAGTACCTACAAAACTGCATGGGAATAAAAAATACTATTGAAAATAATCTGTAACACAAACTTGCCAAATGTTAAACGTACGTACGAGTGCTAGTATATACAAAATGTAATCTTAAGAACTTATCGAATATTATGAGTGTGAACTTATTTCATTTTAATTTCTTACATGTAATATTATTTTTAATAATCTTAATATTTTATTTCTTTGAAATAGTTAACACATACGTACTAACTTATAACTAGACACAAATCCTATAAAATTATCTACAGTTTAAAAATTCTAGTCACAACATTATTGGCAAACCTGACGGAGGCGATAAGTATAAAAATATATACGAGACGTATCCAGAAAGTAAGTGTACTGAGGCTATCACGACCGGATGGATTTTATTTTCGACATGTTGGCTACACTTCCGTATAGCCTGACCCTTCTCCTCCGCAACGAGACCGGTTCGAGGTCAATACGTTGAGAAGTGTCAACGCGACAACACTTTTCGTGAAAAATGTAAATCCAATCTCCCGCCAAGTGCGAAATACGCGGCGTCATCCGTTATCTCGTTTGGAATGGAAAACCTCCGGTTGAGGTTTATAATGAGGTGAAAACTGCATATGGTGATAAAGCTATGAATCGTACGAGTGTGTACAAGTGGTGTCGCGAGTTTAAAAACGGTCGTACGTCTGTGCATGATGATCAGAGGAGCGGAAGACCTTCAATTGTGACTGACGAAATTGCCGAAATTGTTTTGGGACTTTCAAGGCATAATTTTAATTCAATATATGCCTCAAGGGGAGACCATCAACTCTGCAAGATACTGTGAGACCCTAAAAAAATTGCGGAGGGCGATTCAGAACAAGAGGAGAGGCATGCTGACAAAGGGAGTCTGCCTGCTGCACGACAATGCCAGACCACACACGGCCAACGCCACGAAGGAACTGCTCGCCTCGTTTAAATGGGATGTCCTGAACCATCCCGCGCATTCCCCTGACCTAGCACCTTCAGATTACTATTTCTTTACCTCCCCGAAGCTGCACATGGGTGGAAAAAGGTTTTCAACCGACGAGGAGGTAAAGGAGGAGCTGGATAAGTGGACGGAGGGGTTGGCGGGAAACTACTTCGAGGAAGGCATCAAAAAGTTGATACCCCGCTTCACCACCTGCATTGAGAGGAATGGTGACTATGTCGAAAAATAGCTTACATATGTACTACGGTAACCACGTAATTTTTTTGTTTTAATAAAAAAAATTGTAACCTACAAAAATTCAGTGCACTTACTTTCTGGATTTACCTAGTATTATACATTTATTTATCAATTATCAAATTAAATATTTTGTCAATAACCAAATAATGATTGGTTTTATTATTTTTCCTGTTTTTTATCGTAACTCCAGTAAAACAATATTTTGCGTTTTTACTGGGGACATATTATTATTGAAAAAGTTGGTTGATACTTTTTCCAGATTCTTGTCAGATATTTAATTTCTTCTTGAACGTAATACTAATGTTCTTGTGGCAGACATAATCAGGACGTGAAGGAATACCCCTTGTCTCAGGACAGACACAAGCAAACAATGGAACATGTCCGCACACACGAGAGACATGTCTAATTAACGCATTGAAAGGAAACATGTCAGATGTGCTTGTAGGTATGTAACCTCTACGGAACTACGCTATCAGACCTCGCAGGTAAGGCTATCAGTTAATTAAAAATAAAATCTCAATTAATTTACTACAATAATAATTTTTAAATTTAATAAATATATCAAAGAGAAGTGTTTTGGTGAATTAATTAAATAATTAAATTCTTGAAAAAGTCCATGTCTAAATTATCAACGGGGTCATTCTTAAGAGATCTTAATATGTTACGAGTAGAGATGACATGAAATTGCTTCTTCAAAATGCAGGATCTCCTATGTAACAAAGATTTCAATATTTACTTTGCTTTCTTATTATATTATACATGTTCTTCGTACTTATTTATGGTGTTGAAGCATAAATACCTACATATAGTATACCACCATAAAGAACCTAGAAGCTTTTGAAACCGTATATTTTTATTTATGATGTTGAAGCATAAATACCTACATATTCCACCATAAAGAACCTAGAAGCTTTTGAAACCGTATATTTTTATTTATGGTGTTGAAGCATAAATACCTACATATACCACCATAAAGAACCTAGAAGCTTTTGAAACCGTATATTTTTATTTATGGTGTTGAAGCATAAATACCTACATATACCACCATAAAGAACCTAGAAGCTTTTGAAACCGTATATTTTTATTTATGGTGTTGAAGCATAAATACCTACATATAGTATACCACCATAAAGAACCTAGAAGCTTTTGAAACCGTTTATTTTTATTTATGGTGTTGAAGCATAAATACCTACATATAGTATACCACCATAAAGAACCTAGAAGCTTTTGAAACCGTATATTTTTATTTATGGTGTTGAAGCATAAATACCTACATATACCACCATAAAGAACCTAGAAGCTTTTGAAACCGTATATTTTTATTTATGATGTTGAAGCATAAATACCTACATATACCACCATAAAGAACCTAGAAGCTTTTGAAACCGTATATTTTTATTTATGATGTTGAAGCATAAATACCTACATATACCACCATAAAGAACCTAGAAGCTTTTGAAACCGTATATTTTTATTTATGGTGTTGAAGCATAAATACCTACATATAGTATACCACCATAAAGAACCTAGAAGCTTTTGAAACCGTATATTTTTATCATTATCCGTGAGCATTACTTGCAAACAAAATTGTTGATTAAAAATACAATTCAAGTAAAAAATAGTCTTAGACAAGAGAGATTGTCGGATATGACTCTTTGTTGAACATTTAATTTCGAATTAAATTGATTTTGATGTAACTGATGAGTTTGCCGCTCTGAAATTTCGAAAAAGAAATGAATAAATGTTTAATATTTCAATTATCACCCGTGAATTATATCGTAGGGTTAAGTGATCAAAAATTCCCAATTTTCCTATTTCTAAGAAAAAATTTGTTAAGAAATCGAGAAATCACCCATTTTATAACGAGAGAGAAAATATTACAGCAAATGTACCCGTAACCAAAAGTATTTAAACAAAATGTCATGTTATTGTTGGGGGCACGTTTCGGACATATTTTAACCTCTTCAGGCCTGAATTAATCATAAGGTTTTAAAAATATATTCTTGCTTGTGAGTGTATTACACTAAATGTAACATTATGTCGTATTAGTTTAGATAGATTATACCCAAAACGTCCAAAGTCGATAATGCGATATCCTTATCCTACACATAATTTGTTATCATTGGGAACGGGAATTTACCACTAAGTTGTTTACAAAGTGCATATGAACTGTGTGTCCATTATAATGGACAGGTCTGAATAAGTAATATTGTTATACACATTGACTAAGTTGCCTCACAAATTCAAAGTCAGGTTGAAAATCGTTTTCGCTAAACATACATTAATTTATTTTGATTCTTATATTGATTACCTACGTATCTAAATTTTTTTAAATATATTTCAAAACACACCTATTTCTATTCCTAGGGTAAGAGATATTTCTGTATTCATTGAAACTATAATGCCAGGTCTGAACAAGTTAAACTATGAATTAGAGCTAAAAAACTTTTTTAATTACGGAACCCCAATTTCTCCGACGGGAACCTAAGGTTCCGCAGAACAAAAGTTGGGATCCCCTGCTTAATACTTCATTTCTTGACTTGTTTGTATATAAAACATTTGAAGACTAAACTAATTTTATCGTTATATACGGAGTTTTGCTATAACCGAAAACGTTATTATCGATTTATACTATAGTAGCGCAGTAAGAGTTACACGCAGAGGTCAAATGATGAAAGTCAGATTCAAGCCAGCGCGATATTTCACATACAAAACAACGCTCAATAAGGGTTTATTGTTCGAATAAAACAAGAAGGGCCATGTTTTAAATTAATGTACGTTTTTATTGTGTTCTCAACAGGCAGAACTTTATTTTACTAACAAAAATATTTTTAGCTGTCATAAGAAGCGTATTAAAATAAATACTTCCCAATTCACAGTTTTATTTTGTCACACATCGCTCCTACCCCGAAAATGGGCATTGAATATAAATACGAATTATTAATTAGTCAAGTGGAATGTGTTAATAATAGAAGATTGTGTATGACGAGATGTATGAATGTGGAGGAGGTAAAAGTTGAGTGCAAGGATAGAAAAGTTTGGGAATCTGTTCTCTCAGCCAAAGGAACTCGGCGTGATGGTATGTATGTATGTATTGATGTACAAATTATTAAATTATTAATATAAGGAACATAAAAGCCGAAAAAATATTAAATTGTACATGTTATTTTACTCAATTCATTAAACGACTATTTATAATAGAAAACAAATTCAATGGGGCACTAAAAATATATACTTAAACCAAGCAATGCCATTATCTACTAAAATGATGGTTCACAACAGGGTATTAGTGACAACATTGATATATGGTAATCAAACGTGAATGTGAAAAATTAATGAGAGGAGTCGAGTAAATGCAGTGAATATGCGTGCGCTGAAAAAATATTTGGTGTGGCGTTGGATGAGAAATGTAAAATGTAAAATGTAAGCTTTTACATTTAATTTCTAAACATATATCGTCGCACAATATATTATTATCTAAAAATGTATGTGTTAAAGAGGGTGGAAAATAGCACGTTGAGGATAATCGGCTATTTTGAACGGATGGGTAACGAAAGACTGTCTAATGAAATGTATAATGCATGCATAAGTGGTAGTCTGGGTAGAGAGCAGCTGAAATAAGTATTATTGAACCAAGTGAATAAAATTATGAAAGAAGGAAAGGTAAGGAGTAAGAGAAACAGAAGGAGCTGTTTAAGAAGATGTAAGGATGTGGAGGAGAAGATGGAAATTTGTCGTGATAGCAAAGTTTGGTTTTCTATCACTTCTGCATACCTTAACAAGAATAACGTTATATTATAAACAAATTTCTACTGTTAAATTGATACGTATCTTTCAATAATTAATATTTTCCCCTTATATTGCTTGTGACGAAAAAAATCCTCGCCTCGAAAATACTGGAAATATTTTTTCTGTAGTTGAAAAATCGAATCCACGAGTCCACAGTCCTCTTTCTTCTGTCCGATATTTTGTGTTTTCCAACTTGCCCACTGACAAGAGTTCAAAAAATCCCTTTGGTTGAAAATAAGTTTCCTGAAATCGACTGAAACAGTTTCTTACAAAAACATAACAAGAATAATGTAAAAATTATACATTTATATGTAATTTCAAATAAAATAGTTTCAAAGAAAATCTTAAATCAAGCAATAAAAGAGATCATGAAATATGATCGTTTTTTATACCTTGTATAAAATGGTTATCGATTTCTGATTTAAATGCACCTATCCCAAAGGTATAAAGGCAAATGAGCGGTCCCTTTGGCGGCGTCTTTGATAAATTGTCAGTATGATATGTAGAATCCTCAGGGGTATTTAACTTCCAAATGAAATAATTAAATTACTACCTTGATCAAATCAATTCGTTTTAATCTGGATCTTGACAGAAACAATACAAATGTTTAAATTATTACGTGAACAGATTCAAATTATGATCCACTTTTTTTACTCTAAAAATTGTCGGACAAACTCCGATTTTTAATACAAGAAGAAGCCACTGAATGTATTGTATTAAAATTCATTAACTGCCTAACATTTATTCTTGGAGTAGTCTTGGGTTGACAGATGCAATAAAACAGCGCTCCTAGCAAAGTCCATGCCTAAGACGCTAAACTTCCACCCGAGGGTTTTAGGTTGAATTCTCCATGGTACCAAAAAATAAAAATAAGGGTCCCGTCTCGTAAGAAATCGTTTTCGTAATAAAACTAGTACGCACCTACTATAGTACGTACGCAAATGTTGTAACCGCTTTACGTGCGGTAGTGTTTCTAACATGTGCAATTACGAACCGCGAGTTCCATGAATACTCCAGTACTTCTAAACCCGAAGAGTTGATTACTGGGGTCGAAAACCAAATTTCCATTTACCAATTCTTATAAGCTGTGATGCTTTAACAAGCGTGATAGGCCATGTCATGAAGACCTGACAAGGCATAAATAACCAATTCTTATAAGCTGTGATGCTTTAACAAGCGTGATAGGTCATGTCATGAAGACCTTATAAGGCATAAATAACCAATTCTTATAAGCTGTGATGCTTTAACAATCGTGATAGGCCATGTCGTGAAGACCTGACAAGGCATAAATAACCAATTCTTATAAGCTGTGATGCTTTAACAAGCGTGATAGGTCATGTCATGAAGACCTTATAAGGCATAAATAACCAATTCTTATAAGCTGTGATGCTTTAACAAGCGTGATAGGCCATGTCGTGAAGACCTGACAAGGCATAAATAACCAATTCTTATAAGCTGTGATGCTTTAACAAGCGGTATAGGCCATGTCGTGAAGACCTGACAAGGCATAAATAACCAATTATTATAAGCTGTGATGCTTTAACAAGCGTGATAGGCCATGTCGTGAAGACCTGACAAGGCATAAATAACCAATTCTTATAAGCTGTGATGCTTTAACAAGCGTGATAGGCCATGTCGTGAAGACCTGACAAGGCATAAATAACCAATTCTTATAAGCTGTGATGCTTTAACAAGCGTGATAGGCCATGTCATGAAGACCTGACAAGGCATAAATAACCAAAGCGAAAACTTAGAAAAGTACACTGGTGTTACCCATCTTATGTAAACTATCATCATAATCATTACCATCATGTCATATCCCAATTAAAGCAGATCGAGAGAACAGATATCCACTTTATTCGATCCTGACACATATTTCGCTTCTGCCACGCACATACACCTCGTCATGCATGCTCTCGTATTATAAAAGCTTTTCACTTTATTCATTTTAATCGTTTGGTCGTGCTATGTTTTTAATGTATTTCCAAACTCTTTGTACCTTCTATATTGTAGAGATTAATTTTGTGAAACTTTCATTAGTCATTCAGTCTACGTGTCTGTACAACTCCAATGCTCCTTTGTTTATCTAAATCCCACCATCTTACTTCAATCCGCATTTTTTCGTTATTTTTTCAGTCGGCCAACTATTCCCGATTCCCTCTGAAGCCTGGTGATACTCTTTCAATATCGACAATTCTATGGGAGCAAGCTTTTAATATGCAAAATTTTCTCACCTTGCTCTAATATTTTGTTTTTGACTTTTATTTCACACAATATCTTACTGTCTCTCTTGATAATAATAACTTATAAAAACTGAACTGTTGTGAATATTGGTTATTGACGGGGACTTATAAATGCGAGCTTTGTTCAATTTCCCAGAACACGTAAACTTTACCTGAAACTTAAGTTTATTTTTTTATAAACGTTCCAATACGCCAGTCTTTCCATTTCGAATCGATCAACGTATAAAATGAATAACCAAAAAAAAAACGAAAGGACCAAAAAACGCATAAAACGAATCGATCAACCTAATAAAAATCAAATGAAAGTATAATAAAACGTTTTGATTTATGGGTGAGAAATATTATTTTTCGATACACTGGCACTAACTATTTAATGTGATAATGAAATTAATTGAATAAGGTAGTTTTAATTCATTATGTTGTTACTCGGTCTTTCCGCCGTAACCTGTAGTGCCGAGCACGCGATTTAGGCGAGTTCACAGTCGTCCAGGCATATGATTTACTTAGCAAAACTTAAATAATGAAGAAAAATTGTTTTAAAAAAAAACATTTTTCTTAATTGCGTAAAAACACACGTTAATCGAGGGATATGTGTATTTATAAAATTCGCAAAAATGTATTTTGTGTACAAATGTAAAACAATACCCATTTGAAGGAAATGTATATTGTCTGAATAAATAAGATCACGTATTATTTATTGAAGATTTTGAAATGGACGCTGACGAATTGAAGAGAGATGCTCTACACAAGAAGGGTGGTTCATGATACGAACTGGTCAAGGGAGCTGGAGAGGAGACAGTGCGAACTGTCAATCTTCGACAAGGCCTCCGGACTATCTTGGAGGGGTCATATCTGTGCTCAACTGTGCAGATCGAAACTTGGTCTGCAAAGTCATATGAATAATTGTAGCTCCACACAACCGCTTGAGACTTAGAGGGAATGTTGGGTCTTCACCATATCTCAAAGACACATGGCTACTATGACGAGTGTTCATTAGATTTTACAAAGAATATGTGGCGTCAAACTACCCGTATTTTTTTATTAAAAATTTAAGCAAAGTCCACATATATTAACAGCAATTATTTTTTTATGCCAGGCATGCATTTAATAACAAAATGGATTTTCCAACGGGAATCAACCCCGCAGGGGGCTGGAAGACAGGCATGTTACTAAATAGTTCACTGATACCTTAAGATTGCGGGGCAATCATATAACTTTCTCAAACAAAATATATTTCTTCTCAGATAGTCCAGTTGGGATATAGTCTGAGAGCCTAAGGTAAAGTTAAGAAACAAAGCCTTTTAATAAATCATGTGTGTAGCTTCTACTTATATATTTAGGCACTTTATAGTAAAACACATAAATGAAAAGTGTATTGCCATACGGCAATCTCTTCCTGCTAACCAGGCAAAATAACTTCAAGGATTAAAAATGGAAATGAAAAAAATGGTAAAACAAACTAATAATAAATGTCCCCAAAAATTGAGAAATGAAAATAGATGGGAAAGCACAATAAAATAGAAGTGATGGCTATCAGTCTCTTCTTAAGCGTTGCATCAGTCCATGATCGGAGAGTTACTGAATACTGAATACTACTCGTATATGTTAGGTGAGATAACATGTGGGCTAATCGAACTTGAAAGGATATTGCATAAAAATGACAAAACGTGAACCGGTCGGCAATGTCTTATAACATATTTAACTAATTTATATTAACCTACTTAAAAATGACTTCGGTTGAAGATATGTAATTAAAATTATTAAATTTCAAAATACCGCCCGCATGATCCGACTGACGTATGTTATGTTAAGCATCAGCAAAAATGAGAAATCGAGAGTAATACTCTAATCTAAAAGGGTAAATTCAAATTGAAAGAAAATTTCAATTGATCAGAGATAAAATGTTAATCCATGGCTTCGTTTATTGAAATAATCAGACAGGATGCCAAAAAGCATATAACCAGCACAATAGAAAAATTTTGGCACCAGAGGGCTATATATAAAAACTTTGGCATGATTCCATTCTAGTTGTCAAACGAACTTTAAAAAGGGATGAAAGTAAGATAAATGCGGTAGAAATTAACGCGTTGCGTAGAATGCGCGAAAAAAAAATTGAGGCTTTCGCAGTTCTTCGTATCAGTTTTATAAGATATTTAGGAGTGTTGTATCACGTCGTCTATACAAATAAGGCGTAAAAATGAATACAACAACATTTTCGAAACGTCGGCATCATAAGCCAAATGACACGGTACAATACTCTGAAAGACCAACTGAATTTATAACAGTGTACGGAATGAGGACCTTCGGAAAAATGCGGATTAAAAGAATATGCAGTGCTTAAGATGTAGAATTTATAACAGAATAAAGAAGCATTGAGATGGTTTGACCATATAAAAAGAACGAATGATGCAATTTAAAAAAAATAATCTATATAAGTACTCGTATTATAGACTATACCATAAATTTGAGAAGACTTGAAAAAACGTGGCACGACCAATGGAAGCAAATTTTCAAATAGGGAAGTGTGAATAGTCTTTATAATAGTGTGCATGACGAGGTGTATGGATGCGGCAGAAGCGAAAGATGTGTACCAGGATATAATGAAGTTGAGATATGTTCTCTTAGCCTACGCCAAAATGGAAATCACATGATTGATGACGATGAAACGAACATACAAATGTTTTTCGGCATCATTATTAATTGTTAGCATATTCTCAATATTTATTATATAATTGTTTTATAATAGTATAATTTCAATGTACCCATCGACCTCTTTGTCTAGTTGGTAAGATTTTTGACATATGTCTAGAAGTTTCGAGTTCGATTCCTGATGACACATGATTTTTTTTTAAATGATCTCAATCTGGTCAATGAGATCTCCTGGTAACGATACTCGCACGCGCTAGATGTGTGCGAGTGTTCTTGTTTGTTGTGTATTATGTTATCAGCACGTACGATGACGAACTACAAGTTCTTTACCTACTCCAGTAGTCCTTAACCCAAAGATTTGATTAATGGAGCCGAAGACCATGTTGCTTCCCGACCACACTGTTCAATATAAACGCCTCGCCGATTTGGATATATTGAGGGTAACCATAGACATTTATTTATGAATAGTATCCGAAGTAGCCTAGCGAGTGTATTGCCATGTGTCAATCTTTTTCTATCAACTGGAAAGTATACTTAAGTGAAAACTAACAAGAACCTTTCATAAAAAAACGTTTCCATCGAAAATCGAACTGGAAGACAGGCGTCTCCTCAACTAGGTAACGAAGGTTTTAATATTATTAATATCTATTTTTATTTATACATAATGGTTATCTTATTAAAATATTTTATGAGGATGTGGGCTAAAAAACATCTGATTTCCTCGCGGCCGGGCTCGCCCTATATTGGTGGGGTGTATCTCGGCCGTGGGGATGTTATGAGATGAGCCGAGATCTTTTGATAGCTACTAAAATGTATTTTCTACTATTTGTCTTGAGATATACTCGTACAAATATGTTTATGCGATTTCGGAAAGTATTTATATATGATATGTACACACTGTGTTGACATTAATAAACTTATATTTATTAATTTAAGGGTATATATTTACATACTATATTGTTATCAATATATCTATTATTTATTGATTTTAATGTTATATGTCAGCCGTCTCACGAGGCTCATTCCCTGTTCTGAGACTGCTGACTTATACCCACAAGTTTCACATATACCATAAACACGCTTGAATAGTTCAACGAATCGGAGGTGCAGCCACTCGTGTTATTTGACAACTCTCAATAATTAAATATATTCTAATGTATTTCTGTGTTTTGTCAAAATTAAGACTCTTATTTTATTTTCTCTCTTAAATCTGGAGTAAATCTGGGGTCGTGTGCGTATGCGTTTATGTTTTTGACAATGTTTGTATTCATTTATCGAGTTTATAACTGAATCAACTGCTTATTTATTATTATTTAACTTGTTTTGCATTATAATTTACGTGTGCAAGGGTGTGGGCTGAAAATATCTTACATCTTTACTACTGAGCTCGTCCTCCAATTGGTGGGGTGTATCTCGATTGGAAGTATGTTATGAAATGTGCCCAGACCGTTCTTTCCCAAATGTATTTTCTTTCCCATTCACACACTATATTGCTATCAATAAACCTATTATTTATTTATTATATTTATTTCTTCCACTTTGTGTTGTCATGTTTCTTAATAAAATGAACAAATATTTATTTTTATTTTATATTCGCCACTGTTTTATTTTTATGAGTTCACAACCGGTTTCAAATACCTCCGTCATTCTCGTCAAGTGATGGTGAACTTTTCATCAGTTCCTTTTAGCAAGGAAGACGGAGGTCTTTGAAACCGGTTGTGAACTCATAAAAATAAAACAGTGAAGAATATAAAACAAAAAATCGATGTTATTAAAAAATAATATTACTTATTTTAATTCATGCTGAAATTTCTATTACAATGACACTTATTCTCGAGGTACCGTCTCCTATCGGGGGCTGGCTGCTATCATGAAAATCTTCATCTTGCATACTGCAGTCCGGGACAACTCAGTAGAACTGTATTTAAGCCATTCCCCCAAGTTCTTAAGCAAAGAGCTATGGCATCTTCCTCAGCCCCATTTGCCGTTTATTTTTCCCTGAATGATAGTTGTGTTCTCATTTATCTTGAGCCTCTCAATGCTTATGACACTAATAAAAAAAAAATTATAATTATCGGCGACCGTGGTCTAACGGCTAGCATTCACGCTAAGGAAGAGGGCACTACAGGTTCGATTACTGGCGGATTCACATTCAAATTAATTTTATTCTTAATCCGTTTTCCATCTAAATTTATGTTTTGTGCAGTTTATATGTTACGCATCATAACTTCGTATAGTAATATTAAGCAACAAAAGTTTATATGTTACGCATCATAACTTCGTATAGTACTATTGAGCAACAAAAGTTTATATGTTACGCATCATAACTTCGTATAGTACTATTAAGCAACAAAAGTTTATATGTTACGCATCATAACTTCGTATAGTACTATTAAGCAACAAAAGAATAGCTCTATATAAAATTCTGCCTAACAAAAGACTGGTGCAGATCACATCTGGCGATCTTCGTGTAATTTTGTTCTCCTTGCCATTGGAACTTTGGGTTTGATCTAGTAATTACTGAGTGAATGGTTTCAACGTTATTTTCAAACACACTTCAAGCATAAAAACAATATATTTGCAAATGTCTCAGACAGGATAAAAATTTCAATCTGCGGAAAAACATTTCGTCATTGAAGAGAGATTTAATAGTTTTAAGACGCTGTTTGAAACAAGCTAAGAAAGGGTTGCACTATTTTCTTGTCATAAAATGAGGCAGACTTATGACTTAAGTATTTTTTTAGATTTCATTCATGTTTTGGTTCAAGTTATTTAGTGGAAAATGAAATTCTGCTGTTTCGATAAACGCTAGTTCAATAAATAACACGCATTTTTCAATACTTTGTTTGATTTTTTTAGATTTACTTTTGATAAACTTAAACACTGTACAGCGGTAGCACCCACTTTAGGAAACAATATCTATATTTTTTTGTCATTTAAAAATTCAATGTCATCAAAGTATGCATGAAAAACTAAGGACCATTTCGTGCTGGTGTAGGCACTAAATCTTTCCGGTGATAACTCGTAAAGGCATTAAGTCTCGATTAGCCGCCGTGTCATAAACACCGCTCATTGTTGGTCGAATATGCAATCTTTATGCCCTTTTTTTAAGTCTCAATTCCTTTTTTACGCTCACCGCCCTTTGTCGGCATCTCTTCGAGGGCAGGTGGGCTACTGTGCGCAATAAATTAATATATATTAGGCCCGCGCTACCGTTCCCCGTTCCGATGGTGCGCTTTTATGCACGAACAGGCAGATTGCATTCCACTGCACTTTATTTTTCAGTTCTGTTGCATTTTTTTTGTTTTTTGTTTCATTGAAAAACTATTTCGTTCACGTTAAATATATCGATATTTTTCTCGCTTATTTCACTGTTTCGCAAATTATTTACAGTGTTACAATAGTTAGACTTGTTACATTCCTTCGTATCTGTTATTTACGTAAAAAATTTAGTTACATTTTGTAGAATTAAAATATGTTTAATCAGGTTAAGGTTTTTTCTCAATTTTTGAATGGGTTTATTTATTATATAATAAAATCATACTAATTTGTACAATACTTGTATCTTGTTATATTCTTAATTCAGACTGTAAGCAATGGTACTCGTATATATAATATAATATATACCTTAGCAATGTTTGATAACGTACATCAAACATTGCGTTTTTAATTTTTCCAGTGATTTTAAGGAACTGAATAATAATTTCATTTGTTGATAGCAAAAATGAAGCATTAAGATAATAAACATACGTTAATATAGGTTTAACGTGATTCAAATAAAAAAACAAGGTAAATTAGATGCTAACAAAAGCTCTGTACTCTATTTTACGATCCCATTCGATCAAACAGCACTCAAGTGTAAAGAGGAGAAATCCGACCGGGGGCACCATAGATGTTTTTAGTTTTTAATTAAACTGTGGACTAAATTCTGGGTTTAAAAAAAAACGGAAAAATGTATTAAGTAGTTCAAATAACATTCAAGACATACTCGTATTATATTAGTTCAAATAACATTCAAGACATAATACATATTTTATATAGTAGATACTTCCTAAAATAATTTTGACAGACTATATCAATTGCATGGTAGAATATATAAAATTTACGGTTATAACATAAACGAAGAGACGTGAACATTACTAAGTCTACCACAGTAAACTTTGATTTTTTCAATATTTCCCTAGTATGCCGAAACATGCCCAGGCATTGAGAGAGAAGATAAGCAAAAGGAGAGATGTCTCGAAGATGTAATGCTGGTGACGAATATTGCGTTTACCACGAACAACACACATAGAAAATGTATTCATTCTAAAAGAACTACAAATTGAAAAACGTTTGTGTTCAATAATACGAGTGCGAATTCTCAGGTACTTCGGCCATATAATCAGACGGGAAGATACAATGAAAAGACTGGTGATCCAATGACAAATAGAAGGGTCTCAATCACGAGACAGATCACCAACGCAATGACCCTGGTAAATAATGAAACCAATAGCTAACTCAATTAATATTGTATAAAAAGGAGCAATGCTATTGATCTTGAGTCGTATCATTCATTACTTTTGCAGTGTGATCAATTCGCACACAAAATCAAGTCCAATGATCCCGGCTGTTTTGTAAAGAGCATAACGAATAAGAAAATAACATCAATTTCAATATATTTACATTACAAAAAAAATCGTCCTAATCTCCAAATTCGACATAAAATACATTTAAAAGTACCAAAAATTATTAACTTTTATTTTTACCAAAATAATAAAGAACTCATTATCCTTAATGTGCTATTTAACTCGTGGAACTATAGGTATAAATTGTTTCTTTTATATTGCAAATACTCGTAACTACCTATGCACACCCGGAATCATATACTCGTTGTAAAAAAGTATTCATATTCCTTTTTTTATTGCTTTTTAAATATGACATTCAATGAATTTGTAGCGATGTTCGTTACCAATGTAGTGTGTGTCCTATTAGGACGTGCTGATGATGTTGATGTTGACATCGCTATATTCGTTTTAGTCGAATTCTGCGTTCCTTTTCGTTCGGGGTCATCAATGTAGCGAGTTGCTTATCTTGATACGTCGTGATGATTTTGATATGTATTTAAAATAAATATAAAACTCAGGAATGCGGATAAAAGTGAAAGTGAATAGCGGGTAAATAATAACAAGTCTTGACAGTTGGATGAATAATAATGTTTATTTGTCTACAAGTAGGTATTTTATAGTAGTGAGTGAATGTGCTCGCAATATATACTTTGTCTCACTCCTGCGCGTGCACTAGTGTAGCGGGTAGTATATTTATTTGCCGAGACGGCGAGACAGAACGTAAATACTATTTGTGAGTAAACATTGTTGACGTTTCTAGTATGTGACAATTGTAAATAGTTCAGAGTTTGTTTCATCGGTCGTTGACCCTGTATGTTTACAATTTATTTGCCAACAAATTATGTTTGACAATTATTTATTTATTTATGGACGTAGGTATCCTACAAATTTATGTAAATTTCGAAAAGATCGTGTAAGAATAATTACATAATATGATACCCATTCGACATTAGATAAAACAAAAATCATCCAAACTTAATGAATTAATGAAAATGAACTTATCTTCATGATGAAAAACTCTTAAAGGAACAAATTTTTAAATAATAATAGTAATAAAAGCACAATTTATATAACGTCGTTCAGAAAGCTGGCTCTTATCAAGGGTACTCTAATTCGAGATTCGAACCCATTATTAGAGATTAAAAATAAATGTACGTATAAGTTGATGGTAAGAAGATGGTCCGGCCATTAAATTTGGTACTTATCCGCATCTACATGTATTTTGAAGAGTATGTTTGGTTAGAAAACGGTAGAAAAAAAATTGAACATAGTTTAACATTACTTGAAACAAACAAATTGTTCAATCGAAGACTTTCGATACAGATCAATTCAAAAACCAATAACACTAATCTTTATATTTAAATAGTAGAATAGCATTTGTTTACCATACGAACATCACGAAAAAGCACTCTATGGCATTTGTTTACCATACGAACATCACTAAAAAGCACTCTATAGCATTTGTTTACCATACGAACATCACGAAAAAGCACTCTATAGCATTTGTTTACCATACGAACATCACGAAAAAGCACTCTATAAGTGACGAACTTTACTCTTCGTATATTTTTTCTGCAGCTCCTTCGTAAGAGTTATTATTAAGCATCTGCTTCAAAATAAGACAACCTCCGTGGCCTAGTAGGTAAGACGCCTGTCTTCCAGCCCGATGGATACGTATTCAATTCCCATTGGAGCCTTGTTTGTTTTTAATAATCCCAGTCCAATTTTCACTTATAGGCTCTTTCACATCTTTCTGGTTGGTTCCGCACAGGTTGTACTGTATACAACTAAATTGTAAGCTAAATTACAAACACTATAGTATACTATGAAAGTTATTACGCCACTTAACGATTTCGTTACAACAATTACGAAGCTGTAGAAGGTCTTATGTGAAAAAATATACATAACGAGTATAATCATAAATTTTGAGAGACTTCTCAAAAAGGGTTGTTTTCAAGATTTTAAAACTGGACACGCCACCCATTTCTCCAGCACTTTGAAGCGGACAAATATCGATCCAAATGAAATATTACTTGAGTAAATTAACTTGAACAAAAAAAAGATCATCACTTCATTAAACATTTCGAAATAATAATACGATAGTTGCAATAGCAAAATAAACACGTTAAAA
This sequence comes from Odontocerum albicorne, assembly GCA_949825065.1. Taxonomy (NCBI): domain Eukaryota; kingdom Metazoa; phylum Arthropoda; class Insecta; order Trichoptera; family Odontoceridae; genus Odontocerum; species Odontocerum albicorne. The sequence continues at coordinate 5,161,208 of OX463851.1, read as the reverse complement.
TGACGAAAAATACACTATTATCGACTAAAACTAATCAAGAAATATGCTTTTAATAAAATAAAATATTGTACAGAGCTTCAGGAATACCTAAATAGCCAAAAAATCTAATAAATCACAATTTATTTTTAAAATTCTAACAGAAAAACAAATCGCATCTAGCAACTATAGAAGTGCCGGAGCATTTTTACTAGTCACCAAAGCAAACCAGCATTTATTTGCAGTGGAATTCATCCTTCAATTTTGAAAGTGAATAAAATATATATTATCGTAGAAATTCTCTCTTTAATACCGCTATAAAATACTATTTGTTCACTACTAGAAAGTGAAAAACGAACGACAGCAAATAAAGCTCCCGACTCCCCATGGAATGTCCCCTTCACAATCTTTAAAACCTCGTTAGAAGGAAGCTCCTATTACTTGTCTTCATTTTTTTTCTCAGAAAGAAAAGTAATTTTCGTATTCCATACACTATATGAATTTCTAACAATTTTTTGCACAAATATTTAATAAAACTTGAATGGGAGACAACATGGTATTTGACCCCAGTCTTGGAGTCTTCGGAATTAATACCATTTAAGTATGCACGGAGATCGTGGTTCGTCATCGCACGTGTTGACAAAAATATCCCGTACGTGAAAAGGCAACAAGAGTAACAATCGAATTGTTACCAGACAAACTCTTTGACCAGATTAGACGCCTTTTTATATAATTTTGGTACCATCGGGAATTGAACCCGAACTAGGCCACGTAGATCATCCACAGATAATTTAACCCATATTACACCATAAAAAACGAAGTATCCTTCGAGTGGAATTTAGCTAATTAACAATATACTCGTATAAATAAATCCTTAATTTCTGATTAAACCACCAACATTTAGATTTGTATAATAGATCAGTCATGTGTGTAACAACTTCCAATTGTAATTAATTTCCAATTAGATTGTTCCTAACCAACTGAGAATATATTTTATAAATATAATTATATTTCGAAATGTTTACTCTTGTATTTTTCCAAAGCGAGCTTTTGAGATATATCTACTTACAGGAGTACGGTTTCTACGTGTAGCTCTATCTTACGAAGTTCCATCTAGGTATATGGGGGGGATACTGCCTTCTAAGCGTGATATGGGGTGTGGAGGTATCTTTTTATATACATCAATACATGTATTTAAGTAGCTGAAGAGAGCAAAATCTGATCCCACTATATTAGAAAATATATTGTTTTATGATACTGACAACTATTCGAAGTGCAAAAATATAGATATATTTAGACTGGTAATAAGTTAAACTGACTTTCCCAGGTGTTCTTCCTTTGTTACGAGGGCTGTTCTGTTTGAAAAGGGCCTCGGATATTGTATCTTCAATATTTCAGAAAAAGTTTTAATAGAAATCATTTCGAGCTTTCTTAGTGATGAGAGTTAATTGTTTCGACTTAACAATGATGTCTTGTTTGTTAACTTTTATTTCATGTTACTTTATTTATTTTTCTATACGCTTTGTATGTAATAGCGTTTATATCTATATGTAAGCTTTATAAAATAAAGAAGATAATTTAACAGATATACATTTCAAAATAGTATTAAAAATAAAAAAATTAAGTGGGTAATAATTATCGTACATCTTTGGTTGCCTCACCATACTGTTGTATTAAAGAGTATTTGTGATCATGTACTGGTGTATAAATAGCGAAATTGTAAATTATACGTAAATCATAATGTACAGGTAAAATATTTTAGAATTTTTAATGTATTTAATTTTACCGCGAAAAAAGAGCAAATATTATGTATTGAAATTTCTACAACTTCTCTTAGTTTTATTAAAATAAATTTATTCCAGAATTGTGAGATTTGTTGATTATTTGTATTGACATTTTTTTCTGTAAGTAATTTCTTTTAACTGTGTACAAATATGAGTAAGAAAAGAGTTTGTTTTCAAAATGGCGTTATATAAAATGCCCTTTTACTATTAATATAATTTTGCTACCGCAAGATAACTTTCTAATAACTGGTTTTCACTAATCAAAGAATCTCTTTAAATTATGTTAAAACGAAAAAAGAAAATATTTGAAGAAAAAATTGTTACTACCCCATTTTTTGTATTCCTTTTAGTGGTATTTTTTGCTTTTAACATTTTGCGGTAGCCGGGCCGATCTGATTGACTGCCAGGCCCAGGAACGGAACCGACCCAGACTCGATCCGATTCGGTTCACACTGCCTACCTAAGGGTGCTTTGATTATAGTGCACGGAGAGTCGAACCGAATAGTTCATAATGTCGATTTCGATAAAGTTACCAAAGTTGATTATTTTAATTTGAAAATAACAGTTAGTTCAGATGTGAAATGGGTCCAGGCAGGCACTTAGCCTATTGGGACGACTGATGAAAATCATAAATAAATTAATATCCTCGGGACATTTCACTGTCGGGTTATGCAGAGATGGCACAGTGTCAGGCTTTCCTATCATGACACACATATTTCAACTTTATGTAGATCAATATATTTTCTCATACAACTTTCGCAACTTCTTTGACTTGTTTACCTTTCCATCTTTCAAAATACCATTAACCTCGACCTAACCATACTTTCTTTGGCCTTTTTCTACCACGACTTCCACTTCTATGTTCACTATTAATTTGTTTTGTAAGAGTTTCTTTATTCGTTCGTTATACATGTCAAAACCATCTAACAGTGTTCTTATTTATCTTACTTAATACATCAGCATTCAATTCACACTCGTTCCTAATCCCTTCATTACACAATCGTACCTACATTGTCATCCAGTGTATTCATCTCAATGCACGCTTTTCTACACCATCTATTCGACTCCTTTTAGTATTTGTTCACATCTACGTTTCCCTTTCATAAATCCAAGTTAGTGTTAAAATTCTATTGTGAGCTATGAGTATGTGAACAGATTTTGATACTGTTCGATTCGAGAATATATAGTTTAGTGGTCCATTAAGTTCTTCGTGCCTTTATATTTTATATTTTAATAGGAAAAAACAATCAACTACCTACTGTAACTTTGTGAAGTCTAGGGATATTTTTTATTATTTGCAAAATTTTGCAAGAACCTTGAAGCCTTATTACACGAATTAGTAGCAATTCTCGATCCCCTCTGTTTGCAGTGGGGCAGCCCTGAGATAACAGATCTCTACTTCATTTTATCCTGACACATATTTCGCCTCTGCTACGTGCTACAAGTATATACCAATCATGCATATTATCATATTCCTGGGTTTTCACTCTTCCGTTTGTTATAATTTCATTTTTCTTCTGCGTTTTCTTCATACATGGTATCTTTAAATAATGTGTTATACAAGTTATGACATAAAGCCGGGATGGCGAACAGATCGATCGCGATCTCGTCCGGTCGATTGCCGTCGTCTTCATAACTTACAATATGACGTGCGATGTTGCCAAATCTCATTACGCGCATGCACTGTCAACACAATCAATTAAGTAGTTATCCTTTTTTAATACGAGGCATATCCAGAAAGTAAGTGTACTGAATTTTTGTAGGTTACAATTTTTTTTATTTAAACAAAAAAATTACGTGGTTACCGTAGTACATATGTAAGCTATTTTTCGACATAGTCACCATTCCTCTCAATGCAGGTGGTGAAGCGGAGTATCAACTTTTTGATGCCTTCCTCGAAGTAGTTTCCCGCCAACCCCTCCGTCCACTTCTTCACCTCCTCATTTACCTCCTCGTCGGTTGAAAACCTTTTTCCACCCATGTGCAGCTTCAGGGAGGTAAAGAGGTAGTAATCTGAAGGTGTTAGGTCAGGGGAATGCGCGGGATGGTTCAGGACATCCCATTTAAACGAGGCGAGCAGTTCCTTCGTGGCGTTGGCCGTGTGTGGTCTGGCATTGTCGTGCAGCAGGCAGACTCCCTTTGTCAGCATGCCTCTCCTCTTGTTCTGAATCGCCCTCCGCAATTTTTTTAGGGTCTCACAGTATCTTGCAGAGTTGATGGTCTCTCCTTGAGGCATATATTCAATTAAAATTATGCCTTGACAGTCCCAAAACACGGATGCCATGATTTTCTTGGCTGAAATTGTGGTTTTTAACTTTTTGGCGGAGGGTGAAGAGGTGTGACGTGACCGTTTTTAAACTCACGACACCACTTGTACACACTCGTACGATTCATAGCTTTATCACCATATGCAGTTTTCACTTCATTATAAACCTCAACCGGAGGTTTTCCCTTCCAAATGAAATAATGGATGACGCCACGTATTTCGCACTTGGCGGGAGATTGGATTGACATTTTTCACGAAACGTGTTGTCGCGTCGACACTTCTCAATGTACTGACCTCGAACCGGTCTCGTTGCGGAGGGGAAGGGTCAGGCTACACGGAAGTGTAGCCAACATGTCGAAAATAAAATCCATCCGGTCGTGAGAGCCTCAGTACACTTACTTTCTGGATACGCATAGTAGATATTGGATCTGTTGTTACGAAAATCATTCTTGGGAGACAAAGTACTGACAGTCTTTCCACTTTTTAGGCGACCTTCTTGGAATACGATGTCCTAGCGTTATGTATGAGATTCTATATCTGTCCATCCTATCTAATGGTCACGCCAGTATCACTTTATATTCTTGCTCGATCTGATGGTATCCTCATTGTTATAGATATGTCAAATGTGAAAGTGTCTGACCCCATATTTGACGAATTTCCCTATGATAGTTAGTAAAATTCTTTCATCACGGATGTTGGGAGAATGCTCACTGTTTTAGTTGTGTCGGCTCTGGTTTCATAATGTTATGTCAAGATACCCTGACGAAGGTTTTATGTATTCGACATTTGCTACAAAAACAATGTAATTTAAAATAAAATAATAATAGTTTTTTTTTCTTTTTTCGGTTACTTTTTCGTTACAACTAATATTTATCTCGTCCAGTTAAAATCAACTATAATGCGCGTTTTTCAAGCTATCGGATTTTTCCTAGAACAAATTAATCGCGTTATCCGAGGGATGCACGTATAATTATATCACTTCAAATTCCATCTTCAGAACTTAGTTTACCCGAATTTATACAATGGCGCTCATAATCTATAAATTATAAGATAACAATGCGCTCTGGAGGTTATGTTTTATTACTGAACAGCGCTAAAAATGTCCCCTTTTTATGGCTAACTTCGCCATAAATATATTTTAAATGATACATTTGAAGCCTCCCACTCAGTTTTCCTAAATCTACAAAGGAACTAAAGCTTGATTAAGTGACGAACACTTAAAGTTCCAATTGTCCTTCATTATCCAAGGTGCCATCCTTTCCAGAAATCAATAATGAACGTAATTAGGGAACCACCCCATAAAGTCCTGTCTGCGGCGGCATCCTATGCCAGCAAAGATACCAAAAGGGCCAGCCTCCGCTACCAGGAACTCGTTAAATGACCACACAGACGGGGATAAGGGAATAGGCAGTATTCCAGAAATAATAGTTTCATTACTTTATGACACCCTTAAACAGAGGGGTTGGGAAACTATGGCGGTGTCCATTATGACAAACTACAGAACAATAAACCCCTTTTTGACTTAATGTGCTAAAAAGAAACCGCAAATTTTAGGAGTATCGCTTTGTTCTGTCATATGACAGGTTCATTTTGATCCTTTTTGTCAAACTTCTCGTCAATTAAATTCAACCTTGGTAACTCAAAAACTGTATTTGTACGTATATATGCAAAAAGAATCCAAGTCAAATTTTACCTGTTTTAAAATAATTGAGAATATGTTACATATATATTACATGTTTAGGTTTTTATTACATTGTATGGAATGAGATTTTTTAAACAGAATTTGATATTTTCATATATATGAGATTAAAGTGTTGTTATTATTTACACAAACATATCATGTACGAGTATACCATTATGGAGTTTCCCTATTGGGGCAAGTAGACTAGAGAGAGGACAGACTTTCAATCGCGACAAAAAAAAATTACCTCTTTGTGCCCATACAGCTTCTTATACAACACCTACGATTTCTTTGATTTTTTAAATTTCCTTCATTTAATCCAACCAAACTTTTCTTGGTCTTTCTCTATTACGCCTTCTACTCACATTAGCATTGTACATTTGTTTTGATAGTCTTTCTTCATTAATTTGCTCTACATGTCCAAACCATCTCAGAGCACTCTTCTTACCTTAGTACTAGAGTAATGGAACTATGAATATTTACCTGACTGTAAGGTATTGTTGCTGATGGCAATGATCTGTGGAAAACTGAATATGGTTTTTAATTTGTACCTCACGTATACGCAATTAATACACGTCCATATTATATGATATGTTCATTTGTTTATTCAAAGTTTGAAGTAAACTAAAATATTTAATACACGCATTTCATTAATACATTAATCTGCTTTTTCCTTGTTAGATAGGCAGAAGAGAAAGAACGTCCAACTTTAAAAAATCTTAAATAGCATTTTTAAACAAAATTTACTGCTCTTTCAAGGCAGTTAGCGCCAAAATAATTGGAATAAAAAAAACGATCGATTTATAAAATTCGCACAGTTTTGAGAACAAACATCCCCTCAAGGTTTGTCCTCAATTTGAAAACTTCTTTCAAGTACAACCTCCTTCAAAACTACGCTCAACGTCTAACGGTTGTCGTCGCTCTAACACTGAAAAGATGCGTTAATTCCAATGCATGCGTGCGTCGTCCTTCCACGCTTCCAATAACCACAAACCTCTCCAAATAGTCTCCTTGGCTATGAGGAATGTGCCCAAAGAATCGGAGGACTCGCCGAATGCATATTGTTGACAATCTGTCAGTGATTCTCAGTTCTTCGAGAATTGAGGCGTTAGTTCGCCTTCATAACTGTCCATGGAATTTGTAACATTCTTCTCCAGCATCACATATCAAAAGCATTTATTCTACGTCTCTCGCTTGCTACCAGAGTCCTATCTTTTGCGATATTATTCGAGATAAAGTTATACAAACAAGGTTTGAGAGACATGGTATTGCAAATCGAGAAGGATACATGGGGGAAAATGTATGACAGAATACTGAATGAAGTGATTAGGGATGAATGTAAACTTAAGGTTGATGTAATGTAGTTGATGTAAATAAGATCAAGAAGAGCACGGGAAGAATATATGGGCTCGTGGAATGAAGTGATTAGGGATGAATGTAAACTTAAGGTTGATGTAATGTAGTTGATGTAAATAAGATCAAGAAGAGCACGGGAAGAATATATGGGCTCGTGGAATGAATGAATGAAGAAAAACTAATAAAACAAATATACAATGCCAATTTGAGTGGAAGATGCAGTAGAAGAAGATCAAAGAAAGTATTTTTGGATTAAGTGAATGCTATTTTGAAAGAAGGTAATGTAAAAACAGAGAAATCGTAGGAGTTGTATGTGGTGTGTGGGTGTAAAAGAGGCGACTTATGTGTCGCGATAGGAAAATCTGCCTTCTTTTCTCTCTGTACCCTAACAGGAAAACGACGTATGATGTGCAAATGTATTATAAATAAGGTGTTATGTATTCAGGATCCAACAGACTAGGCAATTACCCGTGTCTTGTTGGGTATCCTTACATCAATATTTTCATTTCATATACATTCTGAACCAGAATAAAATTTGCAACTTGGCAATAAATCCTCCAATTGCATAAAGTATACCTGAAAGGTTTATTGCCATGTTATAAACTCTTTCAACCGAGTAAAAATCTTAAGTAAATTTTTATTCTTTTCAATATATCATATAGTATATGTTTTTCTGAGCATATACAAATGCGAAAAAGTTTCTAATATAATGACCATAGTCAGTACATTCAACTTACATATGTTTATTTTGCAATATATTGAATCTCTAAATAATTAGTCCCGAGTTGAAGCGCCTTTGCAATATATTGAATCTCTAAATAATAAGTCCCGAGTTGAAGCGCCTTTGCAATATATTGAATCTCTAAATAATAAGTCCCGAGTTGAAGCGCCTTTGCAATATATTGAATCTCTAAATAATATGTCCCGAGTTGAAGCGCCTTTGCAATATATTGAATCTCTAAATAATAAATCCCGAGTTGAAGCGCCTTTGCAATATATTGAATCTCTAAATAATAAGTCCCGAGTTGAAGCGCCTTTGAGAAGAGTTTACTCTCTAAATAACGCTATATAGATTTTTCTTTTATTGTTATTATTAATTCAGATTTTCATTGCACACTCATGCTTAATAGTACATCGTAAAATTCTCAAAAAATATAATAGAATTCGGAAAGATGAAGTCAGAAAGGCAGTAAACTTTTAATAGTTTTTGAATGTGACGCTGGGATGCGAGGACTCGGATGACCGACAAAGGACCGATCCAAGATCAGGACATCATGAGACAGGAGACAGAATGCCATTGTCAACTAGAGTGATCTCCGGCGAGATCACACGAACCGGCGTATCAGTGATCCCTTCATGGAAGGAGTAGGAAACCATGAAAGATACAAACTGATTTATTTTAGCTTTAAAACAAAATATTTTTAAAATTGTAAGCTTTAAGAAAAGAAGCAATATATTTTAATATAAAGTATTACACATGTGAAGAAAAACAAGTAATTTTATAAACAGTTTATAATACAATATAATAGTAATCGATATCCAGGCCGATTAGCTTAACCTACAAAAGTCAAATTTTAACAATAATAAAACTCGTAGCGCTGTTTAGAGAGCTAACTCTTCTAAACAGCGCTCTAGCTCGGGACTCAAACCCACTATCATTAACATTAAAAATACGAGTATTACAAGATAAGATACGAAAGTGCTGACACGAAACGAACAAAAACCGGACATATATTTGATCTAAATCAAAATATTTGATTAGCCTATTATTGAAAAGATATTTTGTGTTTTTGGCTCTTATTAACACTGATACGATAATAAGTTAGTGTATGTATTACACTTTTGTTGTTAACAATCGTCGTCGTCGTTGCCAGACCTCGCAGTCGAGGATCCCCTCGCCACTCCAACGTCAATCTCGAACTGTTCTTCCACGTCGATCATGTGATTTTCTGTAATAAAACAGCCCGATTCTAGATGCGCACTCCCTCCCGCAAATGTCACAGACATGTGGACCCTGCTGAGCCACCTGGCAATGCTGACGCATGCTCGCAATGCGCTGACTGTTTCTCACACGTCTAGCCGCTGAGATGTAATCAGTCCGAGAACATACATGCATATCAGACTCTCCACCGCTCACGGTCCCGAGTCACCTGCTCCCAGTCCTCAGGCGCCCCGTACAAAGTCAGCAACTCTCACAGAATGTCCTTATAGCGCTTCCTATGTCCATCAACTCTTCACTTGCCCACCCCTTCCTCGTACAAGACGCGTTTTGGGAGTCTATGATCGCCCATGCGTATCACACGTCCACCGCAATTTTGCCTTTACAACCATTCCCTCTATAGGTTTACAGTTAGAACGTTGCAGGACCTGCATATGGGACATGATCACTCCAGTGGATCCGAAGAATTCGACGAAGGAAACGCTGGTGAAACATTTCAAGGCTTTGAATATGCCTTATATAGGGAACCCAAGTCTCAGACCCATAGAGAAGTGTGGGGAGGACAATGAATGGCCTTGTAGACTGATACGACTATCTTTGTATACCGGGAGATGTCTCTGCTGTGGAATATTCGCCCATTCAATTTAGTAACAGCCGCTGATGAACTCCTGGTGCAACTGTTCAGTTCATCATCAAGAAAAAAGTTCGAAGTCAGAATGATACCCAGATATGTGAAGTTACGTACGTTCTATTAACAATACAACCTGTCGGATTTATTGCCATAAGGGACACTTCCAACCAATCACAAAAATGAGGTCTTAAGTTAAAACTATACTGAAGCGCTTCTTTAAAAAGTTGGGTATCAACGTGAATCGAACCCGCGACCCAAGGTTTGAGAAGCGGAGCGTCTTACCAATTAGGCCGCTGAATTATTTACTGTGATGAGGAATCTTGTTTTGAATGAGTGTACCGGTTGAACTCATTTATGCAAAAAGGAACAAATCACCTTTATAGTTTACTTGAAATATCTCAGAAAAGGTAGCTCGTAGGTTGAGTCTTTTTTGTATAATAACGTCAATTTGGTTTGTCGCACTTTGATAGGGTTAACATGTAAAACACTGGATTACGCATTTTTGCCTTTTCGGAAGTAAAAAGCATAATTTGACAAAGGTATTCTTTATGTTCTGACATTTTTAAATTTAAAAAAAAACGCTGGAGCTCACCGACCACAGCAATATGTTATTAAAATGCCCGCCGAAATGTCACTTTTCAAATAACAATATTTGTGTGCGTGAAGTTAGTAATTAGTCGAAAAAGCGACGATACGTCATCAGGTGAAGAAAACGGAACGAATATGTGATAAAACCACTATATACTCGTATTTGTATATTGGGGAACAAACTTTTAGTCGAATTTCGTCGTACCCGTGTATGTTGCTACTCGTATGCCTTATGCTGAAGTCTCGGCCCTATTTAGTGACAGTCTTAACGCCTTTTAAAGTTTTCTCAGGAAGCGTTTTTGTTTATTTGAACCATAAATACAACGCCATGGCGTGCCTCATTATTTTTTTTCATTTTTCATAAGTGTTAGTTTTGTTTTTTTTTCATTTTTCATAAGTGTCTTCACATAAAAATAAGAGTATTGTTAAGGAAATACAGAGATAATTGGAACTAATTAAATGTTAAGCAAAGAGAGAGATTATTGGAATTAATTAAACGTTAAGGAAAGACATTGCAAACTACGCATGAATTTAATTTGGATGTAACATGTTTGGACGCGTCATTAAGCACATTACGAAATTAAAATGGCGGATAAATTAGCGTAGATGGCGAGTATTGTTAAGGAAATACAGAGATAATTGGAACTTATTAAATGTTAAGCAAAGAGAGAGATTATTGGAATTAATTAAATGTTAAAGAAAGACATTGCAAACATTACAAACTACGCACGAATTTAATTTGGATGTGACATGTTTGGACGCATCATTAATGAACAATAAATATCGATTCTAATAAATAGCAAGTTATTTAGGTAAATACGAGTACCTTACAAAAAACTAACAATAATGACAAATTAATACATCTTGTTACAAATTAGCAAAAATTTGTCAGTTCGTTTAAAATAAATATGACGTTTGTCAAAAATATACATACCAACATCACGTTGTCTCTGTGAAGCAAATGATCGCGTCACTCCACGAGATAAATTCACGATATGATTTGAATTCAAACGAAAATCAATCAACACAATTAAATTTTACCGCTAATTGAAAATAAAAATAAAAAAACAAGTTAAAAAAACTAAGTGAAAAAGATATTCTTAGACGAACATGTCAACTACGCACAATATGAAATGAAAATGGCGGATAAATTAGCGCAGATGGCGCTATACAAAAAAAATTATTTCGCGACTTTTCAATAAACGTGTTTGAAAATTTAAAATGTATAATTTATAAAATTTATTATTAAATATTAAATTATTTAATATTTTATTTACATAGATTTAATTATTTAATATTAATTTCTAAACGTCGAAAATGCAATGTGACATCTGTCAAAGTTTAGTTTGAGCTTGTCGCTGCAGGAGGCGCAAACGTTATTTTTTTCTGATTTCTAAACTTTTTTATATACACCGATATATAAATAAAAATATATAAACATTTCTGTATACGAATGTCAACTTTTGTCAAAACTTCAAAGCGATCGGTAGAGAACTTTCGGAGATTAGACATTTTGAATATACTAACATTTACATTTTTATTTATATAGATTAAACCATGGTTTCAAAGGAATAGGTTGTTGAATTGATTTATATCTACAGCCCTTACTTACACCAGTTTTATCCCAATTCAACGACCATCGGTACCTGAATTTTTATTGATGCGCACTCAAAATATATAAAAAAAATATTATTGTAACTGTTTTAATGGTCGATAGAAGAACGTACATTTTAGTAAATAAATATACAATTTAATTGAATATATATATGTATGGTAAACCGACATTTACGCTCCCCTAAGTGTCAAGTGACAAGCCAACGATCATGTGGTGTGAAAAATCCTTTTGTAATAAAGCTTATCTTTTGTAGTATGCTAAGGCCTAATCTCCAACTTTTGTCGCCGTAAGGATGCCGTAAAACAAACCTGCGGCGCCCCGACCACCACTGGGCCTGCCCCGCCTCTCTTTCCGTTTCTTCCGCCGATAGATAAAAAGAAAAATAGTACGCGGAGTGACACAGGAACACTTTTAACATCCTCTGGAACCAATTGTGGACTACGGAGGCGATTTTATTCATCAATTGGACGTGCAGGCCGAAGAAATAAATGTTGCCTATGTTAGTTGTAAAAGAATTGCTCCCGTCCGATATAAATGGCATGATAATAAAGAGGATATAACTGGTGTAAATAAGAGCTCTAGATATAAATCAATCCAACAATCTATCCCTTTGAAATCATGGTTTAATAACATTAGTATGAATAAATTGGAAATTTATTTCATCTATCGTCTACGAATGGGCACTGGGTGATGGCTAGTCAACTTTACAGAATGGGTATTGTGGAGAATACTGGCTGTGAGTGTGGTTTGGATGATGAAACTATAGACCATATATTTTTCGGCTGTCCTTTGCGAGACATATAGCATTTACTAAAAGCCACATAATTACCGCGTTCAATGAATCCTGCGTTTCTTCTTACTTCGTGGAACTTTTCCACTTATAAAAGTAGATCGAATATTACATTTTTGAAGGTTTATCAGTTGAAACTTTAATTAATCTAGAATTGTCATTTTTTTTTATTAGTAAGACGCATGACTTCCAGCCTGGAGTTTCCCGATCAGCAAACAGCAATGAACACCAGTAAGGGAGAAGTCGCGGAGAGACCTATTTTCTGCAGTGAACGAATTCATCATTGCATTACTTACCATCACGACAAATCCCATTCGGAGTAGACAAAGAGACCAGAGCGCCAATCTTTCCTATCTCAACACACTTCTTTCGTCTCCTTCACACCCATATACCTTCTCATACATAAATTTCCCTCTCTTAAAACATCGTTCACTTGATCAACTAAACATCCCTTGGTCTTACTCAATCACACCTTCCACTCACATTTGCACTCTATATTTGCTGTGTTAGTCTTTCTTCATTCAAGCCCTCTCTGAGTGTTCTTTTTGATATTACTTAATACCTTAAGTTCACATTCATCCCTAATAATTCAATTCTGCATTCTGTCATACACTGTCACATGTATCCTCCTCGATTTGCACTACCATGTTTCACATTATTATGTTTTTCTTATGTTTTTATAGCTAAGTTGTTCTTCATCCATTCGTTCTACATGCCCTGCCCTAATCATCTCAGAGTGCCCTCCTTTATCATATATACAAATAAATAGGCAATGAAGAAACTCATAAAGACGTAGAAAACAGGATAGATCAAAAATAATTATTTGAAATATCGAATAAATAAATCCCATTAGTGTATGATATACTCGTATGTTATGTACGAGTATATAAATGAGAATCTGCTGTAAACATTTTAGATAAATTGTAGTCAAGTGGAATGATTATATCCTTTTGTTAAAAAATCACTTTACACAAGCACAATAAAAGTTATGTCACGTTTCCTCAAACTTCCCTTAACATGTTATTTGTGTATTGTATATCTTTATATTTAGTAAATGCATCGTTGAAATACACAAAATGATACTAAAATTCACTATTTTATTTATACTATACAAATATGTTTTGTATTTATATTTCAAATTGAAACTTTTTTACAAATGATTTTTATTTGTTTTTTTTTAAGTTTTGTTGATGCTTCGGGATGAAAAAATTGGTCATCAAATTGTGTACAAAAAGGGCAATTTTTTTTATGATACTAAGATAAAAAAAAATCAGTGTGAATATAAATTTTCGAAGAACAGAAGTCAGTATTGAGTTTTTGTTCCGAAACAGTGTTGACACTTCGTAAATGAATCATATTTATTTATGGTTTTCTCCTCTTTCTCACACAAATTTGATAATATAATTGTATTTTCAGCATAACGTTTCATATTTCACTATCGTTCATACTGGTATTACTGTGTTAAAAATATAACAGTAAAAAGTTCTTTATCAGTATCACTTTCTCACGCATGATGTTCATAAATTACTCACCAAATCATATTATAAGTAGTTAGCAGAAATGAATGCAGACAGCATAAACATACTTGAAATGGCGTTGAATGGTGAGAAGGTCATGAAATGGCGTTGAATGGTGAGAAGGTCATGAAATATTTCGTGATATGTTCATAAAGGATCTTTCTCATAAACACTTTGTTTTGGTTATTTGTATTGTATAATCCAATAATCTCGCCTCAATCTTCTTATACTTGTTAAAATATATTATCATTTCTGTGAAATCATCGTACAAATCACAAACTATTGTAATCAAGTTAACGAGGTAATCAAATAAATACCAGTAACTTGGTCTCACAGTTTATATAAGGTTTATGAGAACTTTTAAAGAAGGAAATTAAATAATTTTCATACCAACAATCGGTATTTTTTTTGTAAAAATGTGTATTATGAGACGCCACATGGAAAAGATGAATAATACAAGGTTTCCCTTCGCGGCAATGCATGAAATAACCGTTGGCAGTCGTCCCCCAGGAAGACCTCCAAAAACGTGAAATAGTAGCTGGGAATTAACATCTCAAGAAAGGCATTCCTGTTGATAACAGATCTAAATAAGGTCTGAATAAGAATATATCTAATAAAATACAGACAAAACACCTAGTTTAATGGTGTCACAACAAATAACAGACAACAACCCCAGACCCATACGATTTTAGTGCCCCTTCATATGGTATTTTATTGTTTTGTCGGTCTTATTTTTTTTACATATTATTTGTTCACATTATATATACTTGTCATGTGAAAAATAAAATAAATCACTAAAAGACATTTCTTAAATCACATCACATTAATATTTATTATAAGCTATTGTATCTCACTAAAGGGGTAAAACTATATATCAAAACATACTAGAGAAAAAATAACTTGCCAATGAGATTGTTAATGCTTCACAAAGAAATAAAGTACTTAATTCATTTCTACGACGGTTATTGTAATGCACAGAAAATCTTTAGAGCGCTCTCCTATAAAATAGTTGACGTTTTGCAAAACAGGGAACGAAAACTAAGATCTAAAGAAGAACCACTAATCAATTAATCACTAATCACTAACGACATCGCGGTCGCGAAGGTTGGCAAGGATAAGGCATGTAAGCAGATCTCAATTGACGCAGAGGTAACTTGCAGTAGGCTTTTAGAAGGCTGGAAATTGAGTATTTTATATTTCAATTACGTCTTGAAAAAAATCGTCTCGTAGGTACTAGTAGGAAAAAACGACGTTACATTTCCTTAGCTATTTCAAACAAGGTAAAATGCGGGTTAGATCTGGAAGCGCTTTTTCTATATACGAGGCGTATCCAGAAAGTAAGTGTACTGAGGCTCTCACGACCGGATGGATTTTATTTTCGACATGTTGGCTACACTTCCGTGTAGCCTGACCCTTCCCCTCCGCAATGAGACCGGTTCGAGGTCAGTACGTTGAGAAGTGTCGACGCGACAACACGTTTCGTGAAAAATGTCAAACCAATCTCCCGCCAAGTGCGAAATTTTGTAAAAAGGCAAGAGTTTTTGAGACGCTGCAAACTCCATGGAGATGAATTTCTCCGCTCCATCGTTACTGGAGATAAAACTTGGGTTGCACACTACACGCCTGAAACCAAAAAGCAGTCTCAACAGTGGCGGCACACCTCTTCACCCTCCGCCAAAAAGTTCAAAACCACAATTTCAGCCAAGAAAATCATGGCATCCGTGTTTTGGGACTATCAAGGCATAATTTTAATTGAATATATGCCTCAAGGGGAGACCATCAACTCTGCAAGATACTGTGAGACACTAAAAAAATTGCGGATGGCGATTCAGAACAAGAGGAGAGGCATGCTGACAAAGGGAGCCTGCCTGCTGCACGACAATGCAAGACCACACACGGCCAACGCCACGAAGGAACTGCTCGCCTCGTTTAAATGGGATGTCCTGAACCATCCCGCGCATTCCCATGACCTAGCACCTTCAGATTACTATCTCTTTACCTTCCTGAAGCTGTACATGGGTGGAAAAAGGTTTTCAACCGACGAGGAGGTAAAGGAGGAGTTGGAGAAGTGGACGGAGAGGTTGGCGGGAAACTACTTCGAGGAAGGCATCAAAAAGTTGATACCCCGCTTCACCACCTGCATTGAGAGGAATGGCGACTATGTCAAAAAATAGCTTACATATGTACTACGGTAACCACGTAATTTTTTTGTTTAAATAAAAAAAATTGTAACCTACAAAAATTCAGTACACTTAGTTTCTGGATATGCCTCGTACATAAGTCATTGGACGTTAATAAATTTATTTTAGACGAAATAAATATTCATTAACCGAGAAATATTAAAATCTTGTATTTTTTGAAAAGTATTGATAAATAAATCTAAGATTTTATTATAAAATAAATACTTCGTCATGTTTTCCCCCCTTAAATCATGTACATATATGTTATGTGATATGTGTAAATACGAGTACTCACAGAACAATTTTTCATTGTATCTGTCTCGTCTGAAATCGATTTTTTCCCGAACCCATTATATACCATCTACCGAAAAGAATCCGAACGACTGACTAAGCCTTATCCTTCAACCAACAGAGCGCCCCGCAACCAGATGTTCTGCATTTCCAAAATTTTATTAGGAATATGTATCGAGGCTATACGGAACTACAGTAAATTGAATTATGAAAAAATAATATTTTAATCATCGAATAAACATTTTGCGATATTTTGAATGAAAAAAACATTGAATACTCGTATTATTATTTTATAACCAGTCAAACCACCAATTTGAAAGTTTTGGAATTAAGGAACCAATTTTTAAAAATAAGTTAGATTTCTGAAAACTTCGAGATTCGTCGATTCTAAAATATGAGAAAAAAATCCCTTATAGAAAAAATAAATAAACACGTAAATGAATTTTTAAAAATTAAAATGTAGCAATACGAATTCGACTACATCTCAAATTTGAGGATAAAAACGTTAAAAAGTGAAAACTAAATATCTTTATACACAACAATTTTATGTTATACTCGTACTATTAAATAATGTAATATTTTTAAGTTAATATTTATTACACAATATCCTTACAATAGGATTTCTTTAAAAAATATACTAAATGTTCTCTCAACACAAAACGGATCATATCAAAATAACATTTTTTACTCATC
>OX463851.1:4922316-5143701 GCA_949825065.1 Odontocerum albicorne | reverse complement strand
CTTCGGTGTGACGTCCCTCCCGACTCCGTCACTCGCTTTATCATCCAGTCTTCATTGTCGAGTCTGATTGAAAGCTAAAGCTTATTTTCTTTGAAAAAGATTTGCATAAAATCCTAACTCCTTTAAATAAGATATAAACTTTTAGCTTTCATAAATATTGCAGTTTTGCGTATCGCTTTGTTATCAGAAATTAAACTATTTTACTCTTTTTTTAAGTTTATGGATCTTTATTTTACATGGCTTACATAAATAGGTTAAACCTAATTAAATACCAAGCTTAAAGATAAATATTTATTTATTTAACACTTCACGCAAATGCATATATCCGAGTTATTGATTTTAAAAGCAATTTGTTCCAATCAAACAAATATAAATATATATTTTAAATATACAGTATAAAACAATCCAATTATAAATCATTTTTAAACTCCCATTACTTAGAAACCTCATTTTGATTGTACGGAATGAAC
Source organism: Odontocerum albicorne (assembly GCA_949825065.1). Taxonomy (NCBI): domain Eukaryota; kingdom Metazoa; phylum Arthropoda; class Insecta; order Trichoptera; family Odontoceridae; genus Odontocerum; species Odontocerum albicorne. The sequence goes on along the minus strand of OX463851.1, from coordinate 5,143,231 downwards.
TGATTAAGAATGAATGGGAAATTAAGGGTGATGTGGGAAATAGTAAGTATGTATACGCAATGTGCTTTCTTTAAAAACATTTTTTTAATTTTGTCAATAATGTAGTTGAAGATGTCAATATCCGAAGCCCTATTCAAAAGAGACATCCCTTGAAACGAAAAAATTCTTCTTAAGGGCTGTCTCTTTTGAAATTTGCACACATGCTAGAGACGATGCTCTGTTAGAAAAGCTCGATTCGTGCTGCAAAATATTTATGAAAATTTCTTTGTCAAACAGGTAAAAAGAACATTTTTCACTCTCAATACTAGACTCGACAGTTTTTTAGAACATAAACTGTTGAATTTTTATATTTCCTTTCAGATGCCAACATGTTTGTCTAACTTGTCCAAAATACAGTGGGGAAATATTCATTGTTTTTGAAAAACATAAAATAGTAAATTATTCAATTTGAACATGCTGTACCCAATTTGAACATGCTGTACCCAATTTGAACATGCTGTACCCAATGCCTGTACCGAATCATGCTGTACCGAATCGAAGGAAGAAGGCACGTGCTCAGGATCCTGTCCGAAAGGCGTGCAATATGGATCGGTCATATAATACGACAAGAGGGCCTCTTGCATGCCATAATGGAGGGTATGACCGAGGTGACAAACTCTAGGGGACGCCCACGCCGAGAGTACCTGGAGGACCTGTTGGTGGACGTGCGCTGCTCAACATATACAGATTTAAAAAGAGCCGCACAGGACAGGGGGGAATGGAGGAGAAGAGTTGAAATTGCTGCAAACCAGTCTTAGGACTGCAACCACGGAGAGAGTACCCAATTTGAACATGCTGTACCCAATTTGAACATGCTGTACCCAATTTGAACATGCTGTACCCAAAGCACGTGTCAACTTAATATTCTACTATTTATCAAAAATATTATGTTGCACCTTTCTTTGTATAGGGTAAAAAACCTGTTGGACTTAATTCTTCAATCTATCCAGAAACATACTCGTATTATCAGATCTCGAATGAAAAAAGACTAAGGAACCTTTTTTTGTAACGATCAGGAATGGAACTGTAAATCTCCGGATACAAGACAAACGTCTAGCCTATGCTTTGAAGACCGTATTGTGAGATAATGCAATTCAAGAAATAAATACATCATTGTAACCATTATACCATTTCTCTGATAGGCTAGGCAAAGAGAACAAATCTACGCATTTTTTAATTCTAGCATATTTATTTAGCTTATGTCATATCCATGCACATTTTTGCACTGATTCAATTAATGTATACACTGTTTTTCATAACTTACATATTTTTTATGTGACCTAGTTGATAAAACGCCTCTCTTCCAGCCCAAAGGTTACAGGTTCGATTCCCGTTGGTGCTCAGATTATTATAAAATAATTGCAATCTGATCATTGCTTAAGGCATGTTTTACTCATTTTTGGCTTTTGGAAGAAATTACCAAATGGTAAAAAACCCGCCAAGTTACGTAAGTGTAATATTATATGATATGATCTTTGGTATAGTACGATGTGGTATGATACGGTGCGGTACGATGCGGTGCGGTACGATGCGGTGCGGTACGGTAGAGTTCGGAACGGTAGAGTTCGGTACGGTATGATTTGGTACGGTACGGTATGATACAGTATCGTATGGTGCGGTACGATACGGTTCGGCATGGTATTGTACGATATAATACGGTACGCAATGGTATGGTACGGTATGGTTAGGTTTAGTGTGATGTGATATTCATATACATTTTTCATGTAATTTTGATCAAATGTCTTTTATAGATTGTTTTAGTACAATTTGATATACTAGGTTAGTCAAAAAGTTTTGAAAGCGGAAATTAAAATACATTTTTTTTTGGGGGAAATCACTTTTATTGTTCAGTATAGTCTCCCATAAGATCAATACACTTGATCCAACGATCTTCCAACTTTGTTGTCCCATCACGGAAGTGACTTTCTGGAAGGCCTGCAAAATACTCCTCTACGACGGCTATAACCTCTTCGTTTGATGAAAAATGCTTTCCACGAAGGAATTTTTTGATGTGTGAGAACAGCCAGAAGTCAGAGGGAGCTAAATCTGGCAAATAGGGTGGATGCTGCAACAATTCGTACCCCAATTCACTGATTTTCGCGATTGTTTTTTGAGCTGTGTGAGCAGGTGCATTGTCTTGATGAAAAATGTTTTTTTTCTTCTGCAAACCGGGTCTTTTTTCACAATTTTTTTCATCCAACTGGTCCAAAAGGTCACAATAATAATCAGAGTTGATTGTCTTACCAGTTTGGAGATAATCTAACAATAAAATTCCTTTTGCATCCCAAAAAACTGACGCTAACACCTTCTTGGCCGATTTCTGGACACGAACTCGCTTCGGAGCCAAAGTGCCTGGTTCACACCACTCTTTAGCCTCTTCTTTTGATTCAAGATCATGGTGGTAGACCCAAGTCTCATCCATAGTGATGAATCGACGCAGAAAATCCTTTTTATCCTTTCGAAATTGCTCCAAATGTTGCTCAGAAAGTCGCATTCGAACGTGTTTTTGTTGCATTGTTAGCAAATGCTGCACCCATTGTGCACACAGTTTTTTGAAACCCAAAACTTCAGCCAAAATATGCCATGTTGTTCCATGTGAGATGCCTATGGTGTCAGCTATCACATCCACAGTCGATCGATGATCTTTCAAAACCATATCCTGTATTTTCGCTATGATTTCTGGTGTTGATGCACTTTTTGGACGTCCTGAGCGTGGATCGTCTTCAACGCTTGTACGGCCACGCTTAAACTCCAAAACCCATCGGTGAACGGTTGGAAATGAAGGAGAAGACTCTTTTAATACTTTCACCATCTTTGCATGGATCTCAGTAGCCGATAAACCTTCAAAGAATTTAATCACTGCACGATATTCGGATTTTTTCATTGTTAAAAAATACACTGACACGTCAACTTCAAATGACTTGTAAACAAAGGATGAATTGACAGATCGAGATGAAATTTTGAGTACGTTCTTATGAAAGATAAAATATTAAAATGGTGTAGAAATTTTGGTTTTTCTACCGCTCCATAGATGTCGCTTTCAAAACTTTTTGACTAACCTAGTATGTTACTTCACCGTACTCATTAGGGGGAACCTGTTGTGTTGTGTGCTAAGGACTTTAAAATGAGATTAATAAATGTAGTTTTAATAAATGCTATGTTGTAATACAATATAATATGTTACGCTGAAATATTATCATTTTAGAAAACTATTGAATTAGTAGATTGAAAACTGAAAAATGATATATTATTAAGACTGATTTCTCCCATTTATACAATACATAACATATTATATTACAATACAAATCACGTCAAGAAGTTTTAATATTTAACATCCTTCTCATGTTGAGATTTACAAACATCAAATAAATCGCTCATGACTTTGTTGCAATCGAATCAATAAGTCGCGGTTTCGAAAAGATAATAAAATGCCTGAAATGCGAAATCCCAACAGAGAACTTCATTTTTTTCACCATCGGGAATCGATCATGAGGCATCGTGAATGGCAACCGAACATTCTTTGACTTGGCCGAGTGGACAAAAAATATAAGTGATACATTTTATATCCAAGTTCCTGATGTATACATGTAATGTTAAATGTTTAAAACTGCCAATGGATTTTTTTTCTCTTTTCTGAGAATCATTTCTTCTATATTATTCTTACATATCTATCAGGATAAACGGATCTCCACAGACGACCTCCGTTGCCTAATTGGTAAGATCCAATCCGGGACTTGCGGGTTGATTCCAGTTAGAACCCAGATTTCTTTAAATGGATTCTTGTCTGTTTTTCGCTTAAGGCCTCTTGAACTTTCTGATTGGCTGGAAGAAACTGCCAAATGGCAATAAACCCGCCTGGCTACACAACATAAGTGTTATACTCGTACAGCACAATCATGGAATGCGTCCACTTGTGAAAACTTGTCTCATCACAATGTATTAAAAAGTAGAATTTAAAAATGATTTATTTCATACACGATATGATCTAATACTAAAAAGGAATGTACTCGTACATGTCAGCAGTACGTGGTGCGCGTAGAAGAAGTAGACTAAATTAAAATGGTTTTTGATTAAAGATACCAGATTTTGAAAGAAAGAAATATCAGAAACACTCAGAAAGGAAATTTGTACATAACTAGATATGTGAATATGAATGAGACGAAAGTGTTGTGCTATAATAGAAAAGTGTGGAAACCTGTTCCCGCAACGGACACGGCGTGATAATATAATGTATGTACGAACGATTTCTTCTTCTTCACTGCCACACACCCGGATAAAAGACGCATATACGTATATTGGTGAATTGTGTGTTAACTGTTGTACTTCAGTAAACACGCAAATCTTGACTGATCAAACCTAAAATTCCGATAGTTAGGAGATTAAACATTTGAGATTATATATTCCATTAGGCAGCGTTTTACATAGCGCATCTTTTTTATTGCTTTTAAGCTCTATAATATTTTTTTATTGCTTTAAAGCTCTTTAATAATTTATGATAAGCAGCATATGCACTATAAAACCCTCTTAATTCAAATATAAAAAGTTTAAGAGTAAAACGTTGAAAAGTCCGGAAGTGAATCCGCCAGAAATTGAACCTGGAACACTCGCTCGCTTAGCATGAATACTAACCGTCAAACCACGACCGCCGACATGTCTGTAGAAGATATCCTTATCTTCGGCGACACGGAATTACTCCTTAACTGTCTGGCTACCCGTTGAATCGTGAATATTTCGGCACTTTCTACAATACAAATTCCCTGTCGACTCTGCATTTTATCCATTAATAATAACTTTTGTAAGTGATTTTTTTATCGAACGAACGACGACCTTTGTTGCTTTATTACGATACGCCTGTCTTCTAGCCCGGAGGTTGCGGGTTTTATCCCCCTTGGATCCCTTTTTTACATTGATTCCAATCTGGTTGTCACTTCTCTTCTTGCATATGCTACCCTTCAACATATCCGAAATGGCGACTGAGACATTGAAGTGCGTGGTCGAGAGCCTTCGGATTTGGAACCACTATAGCAGACACAGGACTCGCAGTTCAGCATTGCATGTGTTGGTTAACACTACCGTACGTAAATAGACAAAACTCACATTCGTCGTACTCAGCACTTGCGAGTATAGTTATCTGATGAACTTTTTAACCAGACTTTACAAGGTTTGAAGTCAAGCACCATACCAACTAAGACACGGAGGTCATCGTGGTTTATCACTTAAAAAATCTAAAATATCTTTATGATTGGTTGGAAAACATTGCCACATAGCAGTAAGTTCATAGGTTGTACTATGTACGTACAACGAAAGTGTGATGCAATACAATAAGTGACGAAATGAATGAGAATTCAATCCCAATCATATCCGGTACCTCTCACGCAACATCAGTGAGCAAGTTACGATTGGTACTGCGCGTGGTGGGAGGAGTGGGGACAGGTCACGTGGCCGCGGCGTGTGATCAAAGGATGCCGCCGTGGGGAGTTGGACTTATCACCTATTACTGTGTTTATCTCAACTGGGACAGAGACGTGTAGGCACATTTTTATAATGATTTTTTTACCTTAACTCAGACTTTTTTAAATAATATCTACGAATGATGGGAATTAATGTACGAGTAATTAATGGAATATCAAAAAGATTAGGGATTAATGTAAATAATAAGTGGAATAACAAAGGCATTGGGGACTAACGCAATTAGTTCAATAACAAAGGGATTGGGAACGAATGTAATCAGTGGACTAACAAAAGGATTGGGGATGAATGTAATTGGTTAAATTACTAAGGTATTGGGGATTAATATAGTTAGTAGAAAAACAAAATATTTTTTACTATACATTCTTTTATGGTATTCCACAAAGTTAAAGGCGATACATTTGATAAATTTTACTCAACATTTTAAATACCTGTTTATTTCGAATTCCGAATCATGTACAGAAGCATATTTATTTTTGTTTTAAATTGTAAATTGAATTAAGGAAAAGTTAAAGACCCTTGCTTTAAAATGTATGAAGTATAATACACGGACTTAGCATTCCTAAAGTTATTTTTTATATCATTGCCATCACGCCATCTCCTTATTGGTTTAGTTAAAGATAATATACGGTACCTGCACTGCATTGTATCCTAGCGCACATATTTCACATGTGCCACATAAATACAACTCGTTATACATACGTTTCACTCTTCCATATTTCAGAATTTAACCCTTTGAACTCCAGATTTTTTTTTGTATGACATACCAACAACTCCAGGGTATTTTTTTTGAAATTTTACTATAAAATGATAGGTTTTAGAAATAATTTATTTTAAAAAAAATTAATAAGGTTTCATGCAATTTTTTTATTCAAACTATTAGATAAATGTTTAAATGAGTTTATTTTGATAAAAAAAATAACAATTCAACATTATTTTTTAGTTTTATAATCTTTCAAAGTATGATATCTGAGGAAACAATCCCCTAAATGCATCCTAGGTTTTCCAGGACAGGTGTCGCAAAACTCATATGTTTCATGTCGTTTGCCCATTTTGCCTCTATTTGAGCAGACCACACAGTCCTTCTTCTTTCCCTTCTGCAAAACATGAAGTTTACCATCTAGTCGTACATCAAAAGTAGAAGTTGATGGCCTACTTCGCAGCTCCCGAAAGTCTCCTACCAACTGATCAACTAAATTCTTGACAAATTTCAAATGAGTTAGTGGTTTTTCATTATTTTTCAATTTTATATTCTTGTAGAGGATGTATGCATTGATTGAGCAAATTTCCATTCCCCAGAAAAAAAGTTTTCTCCACCATTTTAATGACTTCCTGAGAAAACAATATGTGGAAGCATACTGGTCGGCACGGTCTACTCCACCCATAGATTTGGTGTAGTTTCGTACTACATTTGGTTTTTCTGTAACTAATTGAACACCTCCCTTCCCTGTTCTGGAAACAGATGACATGCCAGCAGAATCACCAGTACTCAGCATTGTAATTATTCTTTTATCCTTCCATGCCAAAAGCATTGTTTTTCTTTTTCTTACAGCCAAAACTTTTTTATTGCCAAACTTTGGTTTTTTTATGGTGATCGGAATGCCTTTTCTGTTGGTCTGTATCGTCCCAGTTAAATGACATTTCATCTTCAATAGTGCTTCAGCAAGTGGAAGACTTGTGTAGTACCTGTCTGTAAACAAGTGGTATCCTTGTGCATGGGGTACCTTCTCCAAAATTTTTCTGAACAAGTAGATGGGTATTCTCGAACTCACAGGCAAATCTGGGCTTGGTAAATTCTCTGTAGTAATACTACCGTAATAGGGAAGAATACTGTACACATATGATGTTTCAGAATCCGCCAAAACGTAAATGCGTATTCCCCATTTAGTAGGCTTCTTTGGATTGTAAGTGATGAAGCATATTCTTCCTTTGAATTTCACTACTGATTCGTCAACACAGATATTTTTGTTGGGTATGAAATAGTCAGCAAATTTTTTATTTATATATTCTAAAAAAATACTGACTTTCTGAATCCGTGTTCTTAAATCACTATGGCCAGTTTCTTGTGTATTCAAGTGTAACATCCAGAATATTTGATGAAATCGAGATCTCGTGAAAATATTTGCAAAGAATGGGACTCTGGAATTATCTCTAGTAGACCAATATTCTTGCATATTGGCAAGTGGCATTGTTCCCATATTTAAAATGACCCCAATGAATGCCCAAAATTCATCTTTTTGTACATCACGCCAATTTTGCCAAATAGAATTTGCAGTTAGAACTTTTGATTGAAGTTTGACTTTTGCATATGCATTTGTTTCCCGTATTATCTCCGTTACAATTTCTTCCGTGAAAAATAATTTGAAAAATTGACTTGGTTCTTTGATTGTTAAAGGAACATTTGGTCCGACATTCTGAGCTCCGATGTCAAAATTTATAATGTCAGGAGAATCCACCGTATTGGATATATCAATCCATTCATCGTCTTGTGAATCTTGAGCGCTTGTAGTACTTGAAGAACTATCTGATGATAGAAGAGGACCAACTCTGCGTTTTTTATGACCAATGTACTCTGATTCATCACTAGAGGTCTGAATATTGATGTTACTATCACAACTTTCATCACTATATACATTTAAAATAAATTCGTCTTCACTTTCACTCAGTTGCGATTTTTCCATTATTTTAGAGGGTAAAAAAAAAAACTTGTGTAATCTCAACGGTGTAAAAGGGTGCGTACTGATTATTTTTCAACCGAAACACGTCTAAACAGTAGAACAGTTGTTGTGAAACTAATGTAACATGTTTATACCTGCTCCTGGGTGTCCCGAGATGTTTTTTTATGTAAACAATACAACCATAAAAAATGGCGACAGCTCTGGAGTTATTAAAATAATTACCATGGCGACTATATGTCGCCTCTGGAGTTATAAGGGTTAATCATTTTGTCTTGCCCCATTCTTAGGTATTCCCATATTTCTTGTACCTTTTACACAAAACCGTCTGAATCTTAAGCACTGCATCTCATTTCTGCATTGCAGATTCTTTTCTCGTGTCCTCATTGAGCATTGTATCTCAAAATGTGTTTCCACGCATTGTACGCAACGCTATCATTTTTATGGTATGTATCTTATGTACTTCCATCGATGTTTTGCCACTTCCAAGTTTAGCTTTCATATCCTGCGTTAGGGACCACGAATTCGTTATGACCAGTCAAATTTGATTCTATTGAAATGCTACGTAATTCAATCGTACATAAAATGAAAAGAAACATGAATATTATTATTCATTTTCCTCGCTAAGAATAGAAGTTTATCATGAACTTGAATAAAAAAGGAGAATTTACAATATAAAACGTCATTTAGAGCAGTGTTCCCCAACCTTTTTAGACCTGTGGACCGGTAAAAAAAGGAAAAAAAATTCGCGGACCACTAATACTGAAATAAAAATGTTTTTTTTATTTATTGTAATATTTTTTTAATCGTATATTGTGACAGATGGACATATGTAACTACAATATAATTAACAAATATACATATAACAGTTAAACAATTTTAATTGTAACATTGTCTGATACAATTAAAATTTAACAAAAACAATGGGGTTTTTTCAACAAACTAATGCGAAACCTGCGGTTGCAACAATTTTAATTGTAACATTGTCTGATACAATTAAAATTTAACAAAAACAATGGGGTTTTTTCAACAAACTAATGCGAAACCTGCTGTTGCATCTTTGCTAATATATTGGATATTCTTGGCTGCAGTGCTGTCTCTGACAGACGAAGTGCTGCATTCACGTCCAGTCTATTCCTTTGTTTCTATTTTATTGAGGACGTGGATGAAAATCCTATATTTAATATTTTTGCATGGTGAATTTCTTGACATTTGGCATACTGTTTGCGGCCCGGCGGAAAGTCTCTGCGGCCCGGCACCGGGCCGCGGACCACCGGTTGGGGAACACTGATTTAGAGAACAGATTCTCAATGGCACTCTGAAAAGAGAGTTCTACACATATACAAGTACTTATACGAGTATTACGAGACACATTAACATATACAAAAATTTACAAGAAACCGATACATATTCATGTATGTTTCTCATAACATACTATGTAAATTTGTAAGTTTGATAAAATACTCGTATTGACATCAAATCAATAATGAAAATTAAAGAAGATTCCTGGCAATACTATAATGCGTAACAATAGTTTCGATGATGCCAAATTCTTACATATTAGCGGCAACGGAAATAAATTGGACGGACTAGAGGCCCTAGAAATTTCTAAGTCAGTATACCGATCGGAGCATCTGTTGAACAGTTATTTCCCCAAAATCTCCCCGCTCTTGGCCGAAATTATCCCTAGCCTTCCTCACCCCCCAGCCTCCAACCGTTGAAGTGTCTATATCGGTACCAGTTCGAACAGCATTTAGTCTTGTTTGCGCTGAAGATGAGGTGAAAGCCTTGAAACCGGTAGGGTTATACCGTCACAAAAAAGTGGAATAAACAGTGTTTGTTAAAAATAAATTACAATTGATTCCAATTCTTTGATAAGTCATTAGATTTTACTATTTCAATTCTACAATAAGATAGTTGTTTTCATGACGCGTCTCATAATCATAATGATATTAAAAGAACACTTTATTTAGCGCCGTTTGGAGAACAAACTCTCTTCGTCTCACTAAGCTTAGTACCTGTTCTACAACAGTTACAACACCTGTGTATTTTTACACACAAGTTTCAAGGATATTAAATTATGGCGCTGTTCTGAGATATCTTTATAATCCACCAGTTCACTGTATATTGGAATATGACTCAATCACGTGGAACTCAACTGGAACTTAAAGATCCTGATAGTTGAGCGAGTTCAAAAGAAAGTTTTGCGACACTTTTTATTCCAGGGAATATAGATTTACCCGTGACTCAATCCTACATGGTTTTAATGGATATGTTTAGCTCCATCGCCTTAAACGTTGTTAAAGGGAATACACGCGCCTGTTTGTACATATACAGATTACTAACAGGAACAATAGTGAACACTTAAACGTTGTTAAAAGAAATACACGCGCCTGTTTGTACATAAACAGATTACTAACAGGAACAATAGTGAACACTTAAACGTTGTTAAAAGAAATACACGCGCCTGTTTGTACATATACAGATTACTAACAGGAACAATAGTGAACGCTTAAACGTTGTTAAAAGAAATACACGCGCCTGTTTGTACATATACAGATTACTAACAGGAACAATAGTGAACACTTTTTTGATCGACAAACTTTGTTTAATATACGTGATAATTATTTACGGTTCGTATTCACGAACTGACATATTTAAAGCATCACCGTGAGAGATGACGCTCTAAATAGCTCAGACCGCACACGGAATGAGCTTGTGAAACGAATTTATCGATATTTATATTTTCCATATCTCGGTGGATAAATAGGGATTGAGCTCGTTAGTAAACTTTGTAGGTATAACTGCGCCACTTCCCAGGAAACATATGTAATAATAGTTCATATTGTTATTATTTTGTGGACTATTATATATTTTAAAGTTTTCTTTTATTATGGATTTTGTTTGATGTTATTTGATTGTATCAAATGTAAAATAAAATCAATGAATAAATAATAATTGGAAAAAATATGTGATTTCTCATTCAAAGAATTCATTATTACAGAAAATATTCGTACCAAGTCTTGGTAGCAAAGTAAAACAATCAGCCACCATAGACTCGAAGAGAATAAGGACACGCCGAATGATATAACACATCGATCAATCATTCCCGGGACTAACTACTACCACAACATTTATTCGCCAAACTTCTTCTTTATTCATCAACATAGTCTCCTTCAAGAGCGATACATCCATCCAACGATTTCCTAACTTTTCTGTGCCAGCCGTGTAGAACGATTTATCTTTGGTTTCAAAATAGGCGTTAGTTTCGGCAATCACTTCTTCATTGGAGCCAAATATCTTTCCCTGGAGCATCTTTTTGAGGTCTGCGAACAGCCAATAGTCGCTAGGGGCCAAATCTGGAGAATACGGTGGGTGCGGAAGCAATTCGAAGTTCAACTCATGCAATTTGAACATCGTTACCATCGACTTGTGACACGGTGCATTGTCCTGATGAAAGAAAACTTTTTTCTTATTCATATGGGGCCGTTTTTTTGCAATTTCTGTCTTCAAACGCTCCAATAACGCTATGTAATATTTGCTATTGATGGTTTTTCCCTTTTCAAGGTGGTTGATTAATATTATACCATGCGCATCCCAAAATACGGAGACCATAACCTTCCCAGCCGGCTGTTAAGTTTTTGGTCGCTTTGGACGACTTTCACCGGCTGCTCTCCACTCAGCTGACTGCCGATTTGATTCCGAAGTATAGTGGTGTATCCAAGTTTCATCCGTTGTTACATACCGACGCAAAAACTCTTGTTTATTTCGCGTAAACAGTACCAAACAGAGCTCTGAATCATCGATGCGTTGTTGTTTCTGTTCCATTGTGAGCAAACACGGCACCCATTTCGAAAAAAGCTTTTTCATGACCAAATGTTCATGCAAAATAGTGTAAACACTACCAAATGATATCTTCAGGATGTCAGCTATCTCACGCAATTACTTTGCGATTTTCCATCACGATTTGGAGGGTTTTTTTATGTTTTCTGATGTAACAGCCTCATTTGGATGACCAGAGCGTTCAGCAACATTTGTGTCTGTACGACCGCGTTTGAAATCAGCATACCACCGACAAATGGTTGTTTTCGTCGGAGCAGAGCCCGGATAACACTTTTTAAGCCATCGCAGAGATTGAACGGTATTTTTTCCCATTAACCCTTCCCTTACGGTGATAAAAATGAAACGCGTGTTCCGGTGTTGGGTAGTGAGTACGCGATCAAAAATTAGCGATTTTAAATCGGAAAAATAAGAACATTCATAGATAATCCCCTTAATTAATTATAATTGAAGTTAAAAATTATAATAATTGAGATTTATTTGCTGAAAACATTATAAAACCATCTGGCAACGCTCACGGAACGGGCGTAGATCTAGTCTCGTTGCCAGCTCAACAGCTACTGCAGCGCGGCAGGGTTGATGGCTAACTCGGGCGTGGCTTACACTTGCGAGGTTGAGACAATTGAGCTCCTCGCTATTCAGTGACGTATGCAAAAGTGAGATGCGAATATAGTGTCGCGCTTCCCGCATACTCTTCACCTATCGTCAAGACCCAAGATCGAGGCACTCACAGCGTTTAAATGCGAATTTGTTTCCGATATTCACGAAATACTTACGATGTAGTCGATAAATTCTGATTATTATTAATATTATTTTTTAAATCAATGCGTAAATATATTATGGAGGAATACCTAAAATCTTAACCTTGTATTTATTATATTTATAGAGATATTGATGGTTATTAGAAGCAACGTGTAGAAGATACCCAACACAGGGAAGGAAAGGTTAAAAAGCAATGTTTTATCAACACACGAAATTCGTTTTTTTCCATTGTTTTGAAAATAGCAAAAGTAGCGTCACTAAAACCACTTTAACTCAATGACACAATGTCGGAATGTCATGAAAGTTTGACACGTAACTTCTAAAGGTTGGTACTAACTGAGAATGCTATGAATTTATTATTAGAAGCGCCATCTGTTGGTTAGTCCCGGGAATTGTTGATTGATACGTTATGTACAATTTTATTCCACAATTTACGTTCTCGATTAACACAGTTGAATTTCACTAATTATGTTTTCTTGTCCATTTTATTATTGAGTAAAAAATATTATCTACATAAGCCCGGAATAGACGACCTCCGTGACCTTGTTGATAAGACGCTTGTTTCCCAACCTGGGGTTGCGGTTTCGATTCCCGTTTAAACCCAAATTTAAAAAAATCGATTCTAGTCTGATGTTCATTTAAGGCATCTTTAACATATTTCTGGTTAGTTGGAAGTGATTACCATATAGCAATAAGCCCGCTAAATTGTACTACTACAACGAAAGTGTAATTCATTACAATATATGATAAAGGAAATCATAATATTTTTTCCACAATACATCGTTTTAATTCAAATGCAAACCGTCGACTGCAAGTACGCAACAATGCTAAAAATCCTCAATTTCGTGGATATATCATAGAACACCGTTTCATTAGGCGAGGCCTGTGACAAAGTGTTCCTTCCTTAATCACAATATTCACATATTTGTCCGTAGTACTTAAACACTCGGCTGAAGCATTCACACTCTGCATTCATATCCTTACACATTTCAGTGGGAACATCCTTCTTGTTTTGTTCGTATTATGTTAGTTTACAACCAACATTTGTTGTTAGGTTTAAATCGGGTTTGGTGTGTCACCCTGGGATATTTAAGATTTTTTTTAATATGTTTTTAGAAATCGTTGAAATGATGTTCTTGTAGAATCTTTTAGAGGGGCTTCGAATGTTAAGAAGATAATCTGGTCATATATATTTTTTAAGAACATGTTGGCATATGAACATTATTCATTTACACTATAGCAGTTCTATGTAACATAAAGTTATTGATTGAATCGAAACCTTACTGAAGAAATGGGCAAAATTCCAGCAAGGAAAAGGTTTTATTACGTGCATAAACCTCCTATGGCATGCTAATCCAAAACAGTATATTCCCAGTGAAATGGTGACGTTATCAAAATAAGCAATAAGAATAATGTACATCCTTTTAAAAAATCATGTGTTACGTTTTGTTCATTTGTTATGTTATTCATGGAGTTTTTTAAGTATTATAGTAGGCCAGTCAATTTTATTAATTTTGTTATATTTTTACAATCTACTAAGAATGTGTTTAGGAAATATTTTTTTCTGTGTCTGTTATCAGACTAATCCGGAACCAAGAAAATGACTTAGTGTCTTAACGGAATGAGCTATTTTATTTTTTATACCATTACAAAGAAATGGTTTGCTTTAAAACCGAGTATACATATGTTTAGTAGAATAAAAATCGAGAAACGTTTTTTTATAACTAAATTTAGTTATATAACTGTAACTTTCTTGCGGTGATATTTGAAAAAAAAAAACAAATATATTTAATGAAAATGAATGGATTACGAGAAAGAGCGACGCCGAGAAAAAAATATGGAGACAAGTAATAAGACATTATAGAGGCACTATATAAGATGGAGACAGTATGTGAAATTATGGAGACAGTATAAAATATTATAGAGGCATTATAAGAAATTATGAAGGCAGTATAATATATTATGGAGGCGTTATACGAAATTATGGAGATAATATAAGATATAATAGAGACATTATAAAAAAAAATATAGGAAACATCATTAGATATTATGGAAACATTATAAGAAATTATGGAAATAACATAAGATGGATACAGTATAAGAAATTATGAAATAAGGCAAGGTATGAGCGGTAGTAAAGTTTAAATAAAATATATATATAGATTCGCATGTAAATGAAGCGAATTTTATGTCCGTAAAGAGCAGCATGCGGAGATATCAGTGAAGATATTCTGATGATTTGTATTCTGGCAACCCGAGTTTCATACCCGGATTATCAATGACTGTTGACTGACACTAGCCGTTTAACATAAACTCGAAAAATGCTTTAGCGATATTGCTGGATTTTTTAAAATTATTTTCAAGGACACTCAATACAATTCATAAGTAAAATATAATAATTGAAAGTAAACGAATAATAAAGTTCCACATGATTAGAAATTAGATATATAATCAAACTGTGATACAGAAAGATGACATAAAATTACCTCAAGTCATAATGTACTCGTACAACACGTTAGGGTGGTGCCACAAGAACTGCCATTTTAAATTTGCCGCCATTTTTCAGCTGTCAAATGTATAATATTTATAATGGGTATATAGTACCCGGCGGTAAGTAAAACACATCGTTTGTAGAGCGTCGTCTCTGTCGCACGATGCGTTAACAGTCCGGTATCGTAGTGACGATACGGTTAGCGGGTACTGCACGTCATCTACATGATGTTTTCACCATTTTTATAGTAATTTTTTATAATTTCTACGCGTTTTGCAATCGTGTAACGCTGCATGATTAATTTATATATATACGAGTATATATGATATTATTGTATATCGGAGATCCTGCTCTGAAACCAGGACTCAGTTAACCTGACGCAATGACCTCTCTCGTGTGTTTCTTCCGTTTTAATTGATCCGAAGCCGAACAATCGACGTATCTGGCGGCTGATAAATGGATGTCTTCCGAGAAAGCCGGATATCTGAGCATCGTCAGGGCAACCGTTCCGTGCATGTTCCTATGTACTCACTCGTGTGCCCCACGTCACTCCATTAGAATGGATCGAGAAGCGCGTGTGTGCTTTGGAGCAGATATGCCAAACCTTCAATCCACGAAACCGATCTTGATTTAGCATATTGATTTATAATACATTATTATTCGATGAAATTGTAGCTGAATGACATGATGTGTGAACTCTCTTCTCTGCTTACCCCGACAGGGAAATGTCGTGATGATATTATTACCCCCTCTCAGTAATAAAATATCGTTTTGGTACTACTATCGTGACTGGAGGAGTGTATTCAAGGGGCTCAAGGCGACAATGACAACTCAAAAAAAAAATTTACAATTTATTTTGAATATAAAGGCGATACAATAGGCTGGTAGTGGTTCAGATAGGTTAGTCGCGTTAGTCCGAAAATGGCGCTAGGACAGCTCAGCAATTCTGGTCCGGGCAGAATGGCAGGTCATCCCTAGTAGACGGTAATGCTTGTCCAGGCACGACGGCAGGGTGTGGCTCCAGATGGACGGCAATGCTGATCCGGACAGGATTGCAGGGCGACTCTAGAGGGGCGGCGATGCTGATCCGGGCATGAAGGCAGGGCAACTCGAACAAGTGGCAAAGCTGATTCGGGCAGGACGGCGAGGCGGCTCTAACAGGCGACAACGCTGGTACAGGCAGGAAAGTAGCCACGTGAAGAAAGCTGGAGAGCTGGAGTGGAGACGTATGTGCTAGTCGGCTGCTAGCTGATGAACTGGCGGTTATTTTTATACCAGCTGGGTAGCTCACTTTTCCTTTCAATGGTGAGGTGGTCCGCGTAGTAAGAAACAGATCTCAGGTGAAGTGAAGATCAACCAGTCTTGTAGACAACCAGGTGGAGAATCCACCCGGCAAGGCAGTCGGATGAAGAGTGAATTTTGTTGTTCCGGGTCCACTGTTTTTGTCGCGAGAACGACGCATTTGTGGACATCGTACGTGGTCCGCCTACCGTGTCGACTGTCGAGCATTTGCACAACTCGTTTTTACCATCCCTTTTCCGTTACGATCACGACTTGAATCGACATCGGTTTTTTGTGGTTAGGGCGTAGCTAGGGTTAGTCTTTGTAGTGCATTCATCGGGACTTGAGACGCGGTCAATTAATCGGCGTGCTGTATTCATCTGTTTAATTTTTTTTTTAAATCCGATGTTTCTTCCTTCTTTTGGGATGATGAATCTCACCACGACGGGTGATTAGTAGACATATGACGCCTATGGACGCATCAATATGTATGTAATGTTTAGTTTGACCAGTTTTTTGGCCTCGTTTTGAAGATGGAACAAAATAAATTGTTTTTTCTATACTTTTTACAACAAATGAAAAAATCTATGATACATAAACGAAAAAATATATATTCAGTGTATCATTGCCAATGATGTATTTAGCGATCGTGTATATCCAATTTGGTTTTAAAATCCATTATAGTGATACGACACTCAAATACGGTGTCGGCTCTGGAAGACCGATCGTCAATTATGACGACCAAATCAAGGCGTTGATAAATTATAATCAGTGTCTACGACACGAGAGATAACTGAGATACTGAAAATATCGAAAACCACCATCCACTAGCATTTGGGGCAATTAAGCGTTTGAATTTGTTAAAAAAAATCTAAATTACTTTCCTAACAATCCAAAATTAAATGATAACATTAAAAAAATATTTAGAATACGGTTTACTACCCCTGATTGGAGAATTGATTATTGTTTCAATCTGAACGAGATCGCAGCATCAATCTTAGAGCGTAACGAGTTACTTCATTAACACATTCGGTGAGGGGCAGGACATAGCTACTCAACTCACATGGTCAACAGGAATCTGTTTTAAACGTGAAGGAGTTATGTTATCGAGAACTGAAACTATGAAATCAACTTTATTGCCAATGTCAGAAACGCCTCTCGCTCCTCCTTGTTGGTTTACTAATATTGTATATTATCATCATCTTCATCATCACCATCGAATCATATTCCTATTTGAGTAGACAGAAAAAAAAACTGGTCTCTAATTCATCGTTTGACTGGCATAAGTCTTTAATTTTGTTCACGTCCATACATCTCGCCATTAATTGTAAAAAATTACTGTTCTCTCAAATATCGTTAATGAGTACGAATAAAAGTTGATGAAAACCCTTTGGCTTGCTATCTGGTCAATAAATTGAACAATACTGTGAGCTTCATTAAGCTGAGTTAGTTAATGTTATTTATTTTATTAATTTACAGCCGTTGTTTTTACTAGATTTTTTAAAATAAAATAAACAAGGCATATCAGTTCAAAAAAACAGTTTGTGAAAAAATATTAAATATACTCATTGATGACACAAGAAACAAAAACATTCGTAACAAAATACATAAAAATAAGACAAGTATAAACAACTTATAAAGAATTTAAAATGAAATTAAATTGGAATGGACTATAAAAACTATTTTAAAAATTGTACACCATAAGTCAAAAAGGATATGCCAAAACAAGAATCATTCAAATATAAATGAAACTATATATTTTTTTAAATATGCAGGTGATGCCAAAATTACAATAAAATAAACTCTCATATTATGAAGGTTTTCCACTCTTCCTTTTTTTATAGATCTCCCCAAACTTATTATACCTTATACGAGTATACTACTCATTCATCGTTCATTTTTTCTAAGTGGCCAAACCATCTCAACTCCCCTTTGTTATCTTTTGCATTTTATTTCAATCCGCATTCTATCACAATATCCTAATGTAAGAAGGTTTAATTTATAACTTTTTTTTAAATATGTGAAGCTATTGTTTTTTATCAATTATTATATTGAACATCGTTTAAAATAAAACAAAATTAAATTCATTATATTTAAATCGCTTCTATGAAATTTAATTCTTAAAATAATATTTGATATTCGGGATAAAACAGCTTTGTATATATCGATGTAAAATTTGACATATTTTGATAAAATCCGAATATTTGAAAATACTTTATTACATAACAAAAAAAAAAACAATTCTTAATTGTTCGACTTCGTTGCATGCTGAGCAGAAACGAAACTAATGAAATATATTTGACCAATCTATGGTGCTTGGATTAGATTTTTCATCATACCTACGAGATATTAGGTCTCCAAGATTTTCAAAAAATGTTAAAAAAATTATATGTTAAATTCAAGTGAAAGTTTAAAAATCCTTTCTTCAAACGAAGCAATTCACTTATTCTTACATACCATCATGTTATTTTCCTGTCGGGTAGGCAGAGAAGAGAGAACGCCAAACTTTCCTTTCGCGAAACACGTCTTCAGACTCTTCTTCATCCATACACCTACTCATACAAAACTTACCCTTAGGTTATCTTATTGATCCATTGCACATTTTGAAAATGTTTCTTCCAAATCTTCTTCGGATATATGTTAGCAACATTGAACCAAATGATGACGCTACGATAGAACTACTCTGGCGAGTGTATCTGCTAAGAAGTGCGTCTTCTTCTCACGCTTTTTGCACTTGCACTTGTAAGATCTCATGTTTTTCGTCTATTGATAGTGAATAATATTTCTCTATCTTTATTTAACCGATTAAAGATTACATTATTACGAATTTTGGCACCCTACAAGACTTTCCTTTTGTTATTCAATGTTTATTGTTGGCACCAAATTAAAAAACACCCTATTTATATTATATATAGAAGTTCACGACCATTATTCAAGAAGAGCAAGAACTAATTATTTGCGTTGAATTGAGTGAGTGTCCATGCTTCAACACCATACAAAAACACGGAATATTTAGCATTGCACAATTTGCACATGGTAGTCAAGATGAATCCTTTTAAGCGATGTTTTAAAAAAATACATATTTAAAACAAATAATATTAATAAAAATTCTATAAATAAGTCAAGATATTGCCGTAATATATATCATTAAAAGAAAACTTAGATGAAAAGTGAAAACAATTTCGTTAGATATATTTAAAAAAAAACTGGTTTAATTAGAATTCACCCTTCGATAGAGTTAACCTTTGATGTTGGCCGCCAGAGGAGGGCGCCACGGCTTGTTCAAGCAATTTACTCACAGATGCAAACGACACCATATAACGGTAGGCAATTATGATCTCAATACTTGCCAGGCTACATTACTCTCTTAACACATTCGGGACATGGATGGAATTCCATTAGAGATTAAAGAATAAATAATTGATTTAGAAATTGTTGAAATAACTTTAAAAATACTCGTTTTTGTTCATTTCAAATTATTATTTACCACGTTCGCACAATGAACTTATATTAAAGATGTTAAATTTAAAAAATATAGTAGTTGGATTCAGGGTTCCTCCGCTGGAAATGTCTGAAATAGGATAAAACGAATAAAGTAATGGTTTACCGTACTTTGAATAGACATATATACCAGTAAATTTTCACGATATTATCTAAAATTTCATTCAAATTGTATTTAAAAAGAACGCAGCTAACAGTTATATAACATATATTTATTATAAAACAACTACATGTTTCTTGTTCAACAATAATAATAATAGAACAAATATCTATATGTGATTTTTTTTTTATTTCCACTTAAACTTTCAAATAAATAATAAATACAACTTCTAAAAATGACAAATGAAATTATGAGTCACGTTATTTTGGTCGACAGTTTCAATGTATTTTTCAATCTATTTATGCATGTATTTATAATATTTCGTTATATCCCTGTTATTCTAAACTGCTCAAATTGTTCAAAAAGTTTCTGGCTTCGATTTTTTTGAGGCACTAGTCTAACCGGCATTAGAAGAATTTCACAAAAAATGTTTGATTGTGAATTTACCATACCAACGATTTTACCCGAAGTTCGCTGATTCAAATCCTGGGCTGAAATATTCAAGTATGAATTTGACTAGTATTATTATTGTTCGACAGCTTTAGATATACGTGTATTACAAAATAATTAACGATGACCTCCTTTGTGAGTGCAATTTCCATTAGTAACTAGATTTTAAAAGAACCATAAAATGAGTTGTACCATTTAAAAAACTAATTAATAAAATTTACAAATATTAATGGATCAAGATTTTTACTCGTTGTCGCCATATTTGCTTTTCTTTTTTTTATCATTGGAAGTCAGTTCTCCCAGCCCTTAGGCACGGTTCAGACTAGCGTAAATAAGCAACGGAAATTACGCGACTCAATTGAATTTACTTGAAGGTGCATTGTTACATTATTAGCTTAAATAAACAGTCGCGTCTCAGTTTTGATTTTGTATCACCTCAAGTACTTTTTACTATAATTGGCGGACGTAATTTGTTTAATATTAGTGGTTTTGAGTTCCTAATTAAAACGCCCTTGATGAGAATTTGCTCTCTAAAAGGCGCTATGTAAAATTGCCCTTTCTTTCTTTCGTGCGTATCCTACGCTAGTCCAACACGTTCAGACTTAAATACATGTTCTGCATCCACATCGACCGAAAATACTCGCATAATTTACGATATACAGGCGCTCGTAGTGTACCTGCATACACAGTATTTGGCGTACAACGGCGTACAACAATGTATGCGGTTATCTGCCCCAAAATATATTTTGTATGAAAGTATAACGTTACTTCGTGACTCAATTTGTGCGACATAAATTACGCTAGTCTGAATCTACCCGTAATCGCCAGACGTACATATGTACTCTGGACAAACGAATACGTAATGTTTTTACTATTAAGCTCGTTTTGAATGAGTCACACCCATATTAAAGGGGCCTTCCAGTTATATAATCTTGTTAGGGTTACTTATATTCATCAACCTTCTGGTTCACTGGATCTTATACCCCTGAATACTTCGCATAAATAACGTCCATATTATTCTAGGTGAGAGGAACAGCGCAGGGTTAAAACTGCCGACCAGCACGTTACCGAATGTTCATACACCTCACATTATTGGTACCAAAACAATGAGATTTCACATAAAAGTGAAGGAATTCGTAATTCATTCATTCGTATGACACCCTTCAATATATCTATCTGAAACGATAATGCGGATATATTAAAGAGCGTGACTGGGAGACATTATTGTCTTCGATCCCAGTGATCGTGCCTTGTAATGTGAGACTGCTGGTAAGTGGCATACAGTTCGCTACCACACGTGTTGAAATACAAGTGCATATCGATAAGCAATAACCGTCGCACATGTCTAGCACGTGTATCATTAGTTGACGAATATTTTAACCAGACTTATGCCCTTTTAATTGTTTATTTTTTTGGTTCTTGCGGCAATCGAACCTGGGTGAACGATAAACGTATTACAAACTTTACAATGGAGATCGCTCATTGAAACACAAAAAGAAGAGAATAAATAAATACGTATATATCATTGATTAATTGAAAATTATTGGAAAGGTTTTTACGACATGGATTAGGGGATAGGAAGGTACCGGCTGCAGCTATTAGGTATGCAGGTACTTTTCTGCGTTTGCATATGTATTAACGTGTTCCTCGCGGGAAGCACAAACGCCTGTGATCTGATCTGTAGCATTCCTTTGTGTATTTTACGTAATGTTTAGTTTATCTCCTTTATTTAATGAGTCTCCTTAAGAGTAATGACTATTATTTATTATCAGAAAATTACTTGAATGTCATGTTTACTTGGTGGTGTAATCAAATATCAGTAGTTCTTAACAAAATACGCGTTTAAACTTAGAAATAAAAAAACGCCGAAATTGTGCCACGCACAGGATTCGTGGAGTTTGATTTTTAACGCGGTGTACAGGTTAAAGTACATTTGATAAGAAAACCGCAGAAAACGTGAATTTGACTAACAAAGAAAGTCTTAGTAGATCCTCCGATATTTGATATGATTTTTAATTCCTTACGCGTTAGAAGAGATCTTCGCACATGTACGAGTGGATATTGTAATGCCTAAACAAATAGGCCACGGAGGTCACAAAAGAAATTAATATAAAGTTACTCTGTTGAACTTTATTAAAGCATTTTTAAAAATCTACATTTGTTCCAGTGTCACAAACTGATTGATTTGTCTCTTTGTATTCAAGTCCGTTAATGACATATCTCCATTGTATCTTTCGAATCTGTGTTTAAGATATGTTTAATAGGAAAATAGTGAATCATTGTGGTCCAGTTTGTATTCATCGAATATATTGATTGTTCTGAATCGATCAAATAGGGCGGGGTAATATGATCGAGCTTTTGCGGTTACTAGGCCTGTGGCGTGAAATGGTCTGCTTCTGAGTGTTAGATATGTGGGTGGCATGTGCAGCTTTAGGAAACACTTGAAGACAATCCTTTATGAGAAATTTTATAAAAAAATATGATTATATATGAACACTACACGCACTACACTAGACAATCCTTTATGGGAAGTTTTATCAAAATTTATGATTATGTATGAACACTTCACACATGCACTATACTAGACAATCCTTTATGGGAAGTTTTATAAAAATTTATGATTATATATGAATACTACACATATAAAATACGTCGTATTTCCTTGGTAAGTTTCATGTGGTTTTCTTACCAAATATGTTTTTCTAAACGCATGCAGATGCGGGGAAATACCTAATTTAATGGCCGCAGCCACCATCTTCATATCTTTATTCCCAATTTTATTTTTTTAAATATTTTTAATCTGTCAATAAAGTGGGTTCGAATTCCGAGTTACAGCATCCATGAGGAGTGCTTTCTAAACGACGCTATATAAATTGTTCTTATATTGTTTTATTATTTTTAAACTGTCTTTGCCTTATTTTATATTATCTCAAGATAGAATAATACTATTTGACTTTTGTTATTTTCGTAAGGTTATGCGGGTCTATATAGACTGTAAAACATTGGAGGCAAGGCAAGGCTTATGAATATTTACTGAGTGGTTTTGTATTTCTTCTTCTAGAATCAAGATAATGGAGTGCGTTCAGATCGGAATATGTAATTAATATAATCAGTTTAATTTATTTCAACGAGCTGGGAACATCAAAGACTCGCTAGCCGCTCCAAAGATGAATTTCAACACGCAGGTGAGTCATGGAATGTTTATAAATCCATTACTATTCAAATATAACAATATTGTTTTTCTGTTTCCTACCTGCTCTACGAGTAAGTGTTGTTCTGTGGGAGCTACTACTATATACGAGTATTATGCTCTCGAGCCTTTATATTATATTGTCCTGTCTGTACACATAACACATCCAGCAAACGTACGGTTATATTTGTTAACTTATCTTTTCATTTACTGATATGTGTTACTGAACTCATTGTACCAATAACAATTAAATTAATACTTTTTTTAGCCTGTTTTCGTTTTAGTTCTTCAATCCCTCGTTCTTAAACCGGAACCTTTAGGTTCAAGCAGAACCTTTAGGTTCCGTAGAGGGTTTGAACGGTTCCTCGAAAGACACTTTCAAACAAAACAAATTCGCACAGTATTACTCGTCTGCGTCAGATACAGGAAACCATTTAAATATAAATAATTAAATATAAAACTAATGTCAACAAATGTGATTTTTTAGACTTCCTAAAGCATTTTCCAAAATACTTGTTCCTTAAACGCATAGTATATAGTTAAATTTTGCCGGTTAAGCTTTTAACCTTTCCTTCCCTGTGTTGGGTATCTTCTACACGTTGCTTCTAATAACCATCAATATCTCCATAAATATAATAAATACAAGGTTAAGATTTTAGGTATTCCTCCATAATATATTTACGCATTGATTTAAAAAATAATATTAATAATAATCAGAATTTATCGACTACATCGTAAGTATTTCGTGAATATCGGAAACAAATTCGCATTTAAACGCTGTGAGTGCCTCGATCTTGGGTCTTGACGATAGGTAAAGAGTATGCGGGAAGCGCGACACTATATTCTCATCTCACTTTTGCATACGTCACTGAATAGCGAGGAGCTCAATTGTCTCAACCTCGCAAGTGTAAGCCACGCCCGAGTTAGCCACCAACCCTGCCGCGCCGCAGTAGCTGTTGAGCTGGCAACGAGACTAGATCTACGCCCGTTCCGTGAGCGTTGCCAAATGGTTTTTTAATGTTTTCAGCAAATAAATCTCAATTATTATAATTTTTAACTTCAATTATAATTAATTAAGGGGATTATCTATGAATGTTCTTATTTTTCCGATTTAAAATCGCTAATTTTTGATCGCGTACTCACTACCCAACACCGGAGCGCGCGTTTCATTTTTATCACCGTAAGGGAAGGGTTAAAGGCTATTTCGTTACTAATATGTTATGTCTCCTCTCGCAACCACCGGCCAAACCTTCAATCGGATATACTCGTAAGCCTCTTCATTTAATTTCATAACAGATCGCATAATTAAATGTTAAGATACTTTAATTTTTTTATGTTGAAATATACTCGTATTATATTAATACTGTGTGGAATTTATAATTTTTTATAGTTTATTCGTTTGATAATGTCAGCATAAAAATATTAAACATTATAAGATGATATTTAACTATTATTTAAAGATAGCATAAAATATAATTTCTAGACATGATAAGAAAGCATGATTATAAGAATGTAAAAAAGGCGAGTGAGTCAATACGGTTTAAAGGTCAGTAATGTTTAAAATATAATTTCATACAAATCAAACAGTAAACTGTTTTTAACGAACGATTTCGAAACGAACTAAAAACCATAATCTTTCCTTTATATAATACGTATTATCACTATAGCCGAGTTGTTAAAATATTTCAATTTTAACCTGCGATTTCGAGTTTGAATCGTGATGGAACACAATAAGGGGGGCCTACTCTTATTTTTCAAAGAAGACATTTAAGCATCTTTCTAGTTGGTTGCAAAATCACCATGTTACAATAAGCCTATCAGGTTGTATTGTATACAACAGAAACATAATACGAACAATACAAATACTTCCAAGGCATACATAATCTGACATCATACATATTGAAACTTAGTAACAGATTTAAAATAAAATAAAACTGGAATTGGTTCTGAATAATTCTGAGTTAATAATATGGTAAATGAATGCGATCGTGCGTAGTGCAAAAAAAAACCTTAGAATCAGTAAAGGCCGTTGTACACACTTCAATTTTTTTTATTGATAACTCATCAATTTAAACGTAGAAGTTAAACTTTGTATGCAAATGATATGCTATTTTACGAGTATATTCATCCTAAATAGTAGGCTATACACTGATCTACGTTGATATATTTTCACATTCAAATAGTTATTTTCCTTTGTGTGCATAATTATTTTTAAAGTTTTTAATCAATTATTCAAAATTTTAAACATTTGAACGAAAATGAGGTTTTTAAAGTAATTTAATGGGATTCCCATAATTTAATGAAGTTATACAAACAATGTATAGACCATTGCTATTCAAACTTTCCCTTGAAGTATACTCGTATACCTTTCAGTGTCTCCTAAGGACCGGCTTCATTTTATTATAAGATTTAAATGGTGGGTATTAAAAAGACTTTAGAGCTTACTAAGGTTATGGTCTACGGCTACCGCAGGCACGCGGACCACCATTAAGTAGCATTGGTATAGGCGACAACCTAGTTAGTAAGATGCCTGTCGTCCGTTGGTATAATTTTTTTTTTAATGTTTTAATCTGGTTTTCCCTTCAGGCCTCTTCAACATTTTTCTGTTGATTGGAAGAGATTGCCACATGGCAATAAACACGCCAGATTGTATTATATACAGTGAATCCACAATTCAATATGTAACTCTCCCTTTATATATTTTTTTAACCTGAACATTTTTTTCTTCTATCGGATTAAAAAAATTTGAAGGTGACCTTTTTCATAACATTTGTTATTAGCAAACATCTGCAAATAGGAATACAAAGGAAACTTTATGTTTAGTAAAAATCTATCTTAGACACCTTCCTAATTCATCTTAAATTTATCAAGAAACAAATCTGTACTCCTAAATATCGTTAGATACTAGATAGTACGAATAAGATGATTTAAATACTATATCCTTAGATCTTTATTATATGTGTCAATAAATATAACAATAACGAAAGTCCTCATGGTGGGTTCATTCAGAAGTTATGCAGGTGATGCCACAATTATAGCAGAAAATGACGATGATTTAGATACAACGCCATATGAATTTTATTTGGCATCACAATATAATATGACCATATCTTATAGAGATAACGAAAAGTTTGACATTCTCCGGAAATTCAGATAAATATGCTCGCTATATATGACATGCCTGACACCCATTTATCATTTCTGTCCGCGGTATCTGACCTGTCGGTGCCACCGCTATCCTTTTCCAGTGTAGCGCCAGCATAGAAGGGGATTCCCCCCCAGAGACAGCTCTCTCATAAAATTATGACTTTTTCTAATTTTCTTATGAGTGTACGATCGCACTGTAAAATAACCTTATTCATTCCCAGAGCATGAATGGAGGAAAGACAAATGGGCCTAATAAAAGATATTTCAATATCGGTGAATTGATTTGCTCTGGAATCTCAAAGTCTACCAAGGAAAAAAATGTGCAACGTTCTCAGAATCTTGAAAAGACGTTATATCAACAAAAAAAAATACATGACAAAAGACAGCGAAGAAAGGAACAAAATATCTATAATGACGGGTTATAGTATCGAGACAAAGCGACCAAACTTAGAGATGGAGACGACAGTATCCTAATTGGTATTACGCTGGTTTTAATCCTAGAGGTTTCGAGTTCGATTCTTGACGATATCCAAAAAAAATAAAAAATATGTACCATTTTAATAATAATAATTCAAGGACAATTTATAAAGTGCCGTTTAGAGATCAGACTCTCCTCGGTGGATAATTTATATAAAACAAATGAACTTTTTCGTTTGTATTGAACTCCTACATAACTTGATTTAATATGTTGCACCAAGTACCCGACTCTGTATATGCAAAATACATTACTACGAGTATTTCACCGGTTTCGAACTATTTGAGAAAACACGATATCGCTTTAATTTGGCTTGGTCACGAAATTCCCATTTTATTTATCAAATGTTTCGACTTCAAATTTGTGGAGTTCCATATAAGAATAACTTAAATTACTTTGTTGTTCCACTAATAACATAAATCCCCACGACACGTGTTTTTACTTTCTATCTAGAGATGTCAATACCATAAAAAGGTGTATTCAGGCTCCCTTCAGGGAAAACATTTCGCCTGAAGGGAGCCTGAATACACCTTTTTATGGTACTGACACTAGATTGATTATGCTTATTGTATATTTTGTTCCTTGAATGTGTTTGCGTATATATTAACAGAAGACCTTTTTGGCTTAGTTGTTAATACACCTGTTTTCCGTCTTAAAGGTTGCGGGTTCCCATTAGTGTCCGTCTGCTTTTCCCTTCAGATTTATTTAACATTTATTTGGTTGATTGGCAGAGATTGTCACGTAACATATATTGAACTTAAATATACATATAATTATTAAATAATTTTAAAACAATGACTGTAATGCTTATTACTACTGCTTTTTGTATCTTCATGCTAGTTTAAGATAAAGTTTTGTATTACTATATTTGTCAATAATTTTAAGTAATTTTATAACCTGTCACATATTTACTATATTTGTATATAAAGACACTGTTGTGTCGTTAATTAAATAAATAAATAACATTAAACTCACCAGGTTGTACTATATATAGTACAACGAAATGTTTCATTGGCTACGACAAAGTGATTCGTTGTACTCGTATTTACAATACCGCATAATAAGGAAAAATATAGAACAAATGAAAAACCATGAAGTGGGGGGAATAGCATCATGGAACTATTACACTAGTGTTTCAGGATGCAAAAAAGGAGTGATTGATGCGCTAAAAACCTAGACAGGTCATATGAGCAAGAATACCATGCAGGAGCTATCGTAAAAAATGTAAGAATATCGCCAGGAAAGCCTTCAGAAGTTGTTAAGATATCGGAAATTGGTAAATTCTATTTGGATTAACGACAAAAGGATGTGATACCCGATATCCGACTACCACCTGGCATACCTGACGTATTTCCAACGAAGTACTTGAGAAAAAAAAACTACTTGTTTAGTCTATTGATAATGGACTTATTTATGCAAAAAGGCTTCAACCCACGCATTACCTGTTTTAATATTTTATTAAAACATAATATATATCGTTTTGTATACAAGCAAGATTTTTTTATTTAATGATAAAAACGACTATTTACTGAAGTAATCCGGAAAGTAGTTTCGTATTTCTCGGATAGATGTCGTTAGGGCAAAATTTTGTTGCGAACTTCATAACAAACTTGCAGAATGTACCTATATTACTATTTAAGGTCTATTACCTTGCTATGTATTGGGTGTTAACATAAATTGTGTCCGTTTTTTTTCCAAATGAACAGAACAAGAGGACACAAAAAATTACAACAAATTTAGTCAATAATGTATTCTCCTTCATTATTTATAACTTCTTGCCAACGATCTACAAGTTTTTCAATGCTTGTGAGATAAAAACCATCCGGTCTTGATTCGAGGAATTCGTCCAACCATGTCCGCAATTCGACGTCATTATTGAAGAAAACGCCGCGCAAATTGTTCAAAAGGGACCGGAAAAGGCGGAAACCGACGGCGCGAGGTCTGGAGAATATGGAGGGTGCGGCAGGACTTCCCAACCAAGCGTTTGAATGGCATTTTTCGTAATGTTGGCGATATAAGGGTGGGCGTTATCGTGTTACAGAATAACGCCATATTGCCGATCCGGCCTTTTTTGTTGAATTGCAGTGTTGAGCCGCTGCATTTGCAGAATGTATAGCTCCGCGTTGACTGTCTGATTGCGTTCAAGTATCTCGTAGTGGATGACGCCTTGCCAATCACACCAGATGCTAATCATCGTCTTGCGCGGATGCGTCTTATTTCGTTCTGGGCGTTGCTTGTTGACCATAACTCACACATTCTTTCCATTTCTTCATATCCACATAAAGGCACCATTTTTCATCATCAATAATGATGCGGAAAAGGAACCTTTGCTTGTGGCCATGCGAAGCTCGATGACGCGCGAGCAAATCAGCAAAAATTGTCAAACGTTGATTTTTGTTGTTTTTACTCAAAACATGTGAAACCCAAGCGCCGAACTTTTGGACTTTTCCCATTGATTAAGGATGGCGGTATACAGTCATGTGACTAAAATTCATCTGCTCAGTCAATTCTATGGTGGCTTGAAGGGGATCTTCATGAATAATATGGTTTAAGCGGTCCTCATCGAAGTCCACTGGTCGTCCGGAACGCTCCATGTATTTCAGGTCGAAATTACCGGCATATGTTATCTTTTCATTCATAGCATCTTCGCCGTACACTTCGCAAATGTCGCGTGCAGCTTTGGCAGCTTTATTCCCTCGATTGAACGCGAACAGAAGGAGGTGTCGAAAATGCTCACTTTCGTCTACTTGACATTCCATTTTGAAGGCTTGTAATCAAATAAAATAATATATGTAACGTAAAAGCAAACACAATATCTTGTACATCACAAAATTCTCTTTCGAATGACGTATAACCTTTACCATTTTGTTTTTCTTTTGGTGCTCATTTTTTAATTTGAAAAAAAAATACAACTTATGTTAACACCTGATGTATTATTATGAAAAGTCAATTACCTAGCAGCTTGAAAGTCCTTTTTTCATTATTTACCCAAATCAACTTTGTTATATCTTTGGGCTGAAAACTATTGGATCGCACTATGTATCAAAATTACCCAGATCTATCCAGAACGCTGAATTTCGTCCGAAGTGGAAAAAAAAAAGTTAAATCTAAAAGCAGAGAACACCCAAATAACATATTACTTCGATACTTGAAATCGGTCTGATTTGTAATAACAGATGTCGCACCATTTAGATTTTTGTAAATGTAAAGTAGGACTTTTTGTATTTTTTTTATTAAATTGTTACGCGCTCTGTAATAATTCATTTATTTATTTTTTAAATCATTTATTTTTATCCACGTCCTGAAGTGTTGATTATATAATAGTCGCGAGAGAAGATTTTATAATTTTGACATTTAGCTGTCATGTGGTGTGTCGGAGCAGTATTGTTGTATTTTATGCGGTCTTTTATTTGACAAATTACAATAGTTAGTTTATTTGGTTTGTTTTAAAACTGCTTCAATTGAAAATGCTACGCAGCATCCCCTATTTTTCATAGACATTTTAAGTACTTTTTCCGTTTTTGAGAATGAATAAATGCATTCGTTCGTTTGTTCTTAAGGATCGTTTTGTAACAGTTCGGAAACGTTATAAAAAAAACTCTGAAAACGTGCGTGGCATTGGTTAATCGTATAATTAGTTAATAATAAAAACAACGATAGAAAATAGATGCAGAGCAAACAGAGGAAGAATTTCTTAGCTTAAAATCCTTTCAGAGTTGTACAGAAAAAGCACGATATCGTTATGTATAGTTGCAGTTTTACAAGTGAAAATTACTATGATTGACGCTAAACGATGGGCACTAAGATAAAGAAGAATCAAATTGTATCTTAGGCCCGAATACATAATCCAGTCTAAATACAAAAAACTAATTTCTTACCTTAAAACTTCGTGTTTTTGTGAGAGTCTAACCTAATACGCTCCTAACTTTAAAGTGCTCTTTTGTATAGTATATTTCAACATATCCCAATTGGTGATTCGGGTATATTGAAGATCGTGGCTAGAAGAAAGTATTTTATTAGCCATTGGGCTTAGAACCATTTGAGAAAGCACGAAACTCGCGGTTCATCATTACACATGCTGGTAACACTACCGCACGTGAAGAGATAACACTCGCATTGTTTTACCTGATGAATATGACGAACTCTTCTTTTTAAATTTATTTTGGGTACTATCGAGAATCAACCTGTAAACACCTAGGTGCAAGTCAATTGTCTTATCAATTGGGTCATGGAGGTCATCATGTAAGATAATTAAACCACGGAACTCCCTTATTTAATTTAGCTTTGATTACTAATTTCTTCAGTAATAATAAATAATTTTTAGTATCGAGTATTAATTTAAGTCGGACTATGAATTCGGGCCTTTTTATCTTTCAAAATAATGCTAAGTACATTTTGAGACATCGCCGATCTGAGTATGGTACGCCATCTAGGTTCAAATTTTACGCTAATTTCGATTATATAACGTACATACCATCACGCTGTTGGGGCAGGCAGATAACACAAAACTGTCCTTTCACGACATACTTTCTTCGTCAACTCCACATCCATCCATCTTCTCATACAGTTACCTATGTTTCTCTTGCTCCCAATCTTTCCTTCTTTCAAAATTTCATTCAATTGGTTCAACCATACTTTTCTCAATCATCACCTACCACCCAATAATGCATGCATTATAAATTTGTCTCGTCACTCACCCGTTCAACATATGTAAACCACTTCAATGTGCTATTTTTCTCCCTACGTTGTATACTCGTACGTACATTTCATACATACCATCCAATATGTCCCCGTCGGCGTAGGCAGAGAAGACAAAACATCAGACTTACCCTACGTAACACGTATATTTTAAGCACACAGCTCACAGCGTAACGTATATTTTTTAACACACATTAATCAACACGCAGACATTCTTCTCAGTGCACGCATTTCCACCATATAACAAATCATATTACTTTATCATGAAAGGTCTAAAATTTTCAAATGCTTTGAAATAAAAAAATGCAATAAAAAGGCACCGCATAGAAAAAGTTCGACATTCAGCATCACACCTCCAAATTTGAGGGCACCGCAAACACAAAAATGCTATCAGGCCGCGGCCCGCAGCCTCCCTGCTCCAGATGAATGAGTGGCCAACTATTCTCCTATCTCCATCTAATCTCTGGCCATCTCCCCGCTCTACTGCCGCTACCTACACTATATTACGCCGAGTTATTTAATTACACCGTCCTCTTTGTAACCACCTTTTTACTGTTGCCAAAGGATGCCGCCTTCTTTTGATCTCGCCGCCCTGTTCACTCGCGTTTTGAAATCAAAGTAGATTTTATATTGAGCGATCAATGATTGTCCAAGTTTTGCAATGCGCGTGCCACTTGGCAACATTTACATGAAAAAAAATCTCTGTATACGCGTCTTCGTAATCTTCTACTCCGTCTGAATTGAATTGTATTACACTTTTGTCATATACATTACAGCCTGGCAATTTTTTTTGCCATATGGTAATTTCATAAGACAAACGTGTTACCAATTAGGCCACAGAAGTCGTCTATCATCAATCTGTTATTCGATAAGACAAACGTCTTACCTACTAGGCCACAGAAGTCGTCTATCATCAATCTGTTATTCGATAAGACAAACGTCTTACCGACTAGGCCACAGAAGTCGTCTATCATCAATCTGTTATTCGATAAGACAAACGTCTTACCGGCTGGGCCACATAAGTCATCTATTATCAATCTGTTATTCGATAAGACAAACGTCTTACCGACTAGGCCACAGAAATCGTCTATCATCAATCTGTTAAATTCTGCAATTCCTGGGATAAAGACTACCTGTTCTATTTTTATCTTTTGGTTGATCTACCTGAAGGTCGGCTACCAGAGAGGTTATATTAATGTAAGGAAACTGGGATTTTTATACCTTTCGTTATTTTCACGAGTTCATAACGTATTTTCTTCTTTTTCTACCCCATCTTGCGGTGTTCCCATCGCATATTTTTCTAATTTCAAAATACATCATAGGATCATCAAATATTCTGATATGCGACTTGAGTCTCCCTAGGTCAGTGGAAATAACTTCTATCAACTTGTATATTATGAGATTGAATCGGAGTGAACTAAGACTATCTCGAAGAGACAATACTGATCCAGTGTTCGCTAATTTTGTAACCTACGTCAGTGGAAGTGACTTATTTTATCAACTTGTCCATTATGAGATTGAATTTTAATGGACTAAGACTATCTCCCTGGCTAACTACAATTGGAGTTCCAATAACTTTAAACAATTATCTACCTCTCCCTTCTCACTCTCGTGAAGCCGTTAGTGTTGAGCTCTTGTATAAGCTTAATGATATATTATTTTGTATTTAACACAACTTTGGTATTCCAAGGATTTTTCTTTAATATGTCTTACTTAATCTTATAATTCTATTACAATAATATTATGTTTATGAAAATATCACGCAATATGTTTTTTATTTATTTAGTGGGAATAGATTTAAAATACGCTTCTAGTTTAATAGTATATATAATATAGTATACCAACAACAAAATATGGGTATAATAATTTCCTTATAAAATTTCTTACACTTAACAAGACGGAAGTAGCAATCTTATGTTAATGTGCGATGCCTAGACATGGATAATGAAACATTAGATGCGAGTGTGGCATGGATAATGAAACATTAGATCGTATTTTTTACGTCTGTCCTTTATATGATAGATTTAATGTACTAAAATCCAAATATTTTACACTTTTGACGTCTATAGAAAACGTAAGGTCGCTTTGCATCGCCTTATATGAAATGGTCGGCTGTATTTAAACAGTAAATACACATTTAGTGACTTAAAATGAATGTGCTTGTTTGTATATTTATTCGATATTGTTTTGTAGGACGCTTTCGTTGTATATACCTGGTGGGTTTATTGCCTTGTAGTAATATCTTCCAACGAACCTGAAAGATGTCTTATAGGCTTGAAAAGAAAAACTAGAAGATTTTTTAAATAAATCTAGGTGCCTGTGGAAATCCAAAGAAAAAGGCGTCTTACCAACTAGACCACGGAGACTGTCGGTGTTTATTTATTTACTCATTTTTTGATAAAATAAACCACACAAAAATGTCCCTGACATACACAGTAACAATTATCGAACATGTCCTTAACATACACCGTAACAATTATCAAACATGTCCTTAACATACACAGTAACAATTATCAAACATGTCCTTAACATACACAGTAACAATTATCAAACATGTCCTTAACATACACCGTAACAATTATCAAACATGTCCTTAACATACACAGTAACAATTATCAAACATGTCCTTAACATACACAGTAACAATTATCAAACATGTCCTTAACATACACCGTAACAATTATCAAACATGTCCTTAACATACACAGTAACAATTATCAAACATGTCCTTAACATAAACAGTAACAATTATCAAACAGAAGATAAGGTGTCTACAGCATCTAAACAATTCAGGATACATAAATCTTTGAAAATATAATTTTTTAATAAACGAAAAGTAACATTTTGCAGTTTGAATATTTTATGTATTATTAA
This sequence comes from Odontocerum albicorne, assembly GCA_949825065.1. Classification (NCBI taxonomy): domain Eukaryota; kingdom Metazoa; phylum Arthropoda; class Insecta; order Trichoptera; family Odontoceridae; genus Odontocerum; species Odontocerum albicorne. Next base: position 5,108,239 of record OX463851.1, on the reverse strand, counting down.
CGTTTTATATAAGTAAAGTTTATTTTATTGTTTATCTTTCAATTTTAAATAATAATGTATTACAATCATGTTGCAAAATCTTAAATGTATGAAATATTCAAAATATAATATGTTTTGTAACCGAAACATTTTATTAGCTCATTACCAACAATTATCGCATATCCACCGAAGCACACTTTGACAAGCGCCGTGTTGTACAATAGTTTATCGAGGAGTATTATATTTTGGTGTTTGTCCTTAGTACTATACATTGTGTTATAAGTGAAACGGGTGTTACGGTGAATCATGCCAATCTGGTCATTAGTTAAATCGACGGGAAAATAATGTATTTTTTACCGCGATGAAGATCTAAGGAGATAAAAAATAGTACATCATACTTAGGAATGTTTAAATTGTTATGAACAAGTTTTATTTTCACCTGAACTAATCTAAGGTTGAGGTGATGTGTAATGCTATTATATCGAATTGCCCTTTGGGTGTTTCACATATCTAGAAATTACGTTAGCATTTTCTTTCGTATGGATCTTGTCCCAAATCGAGGTTCAGATTTTCAGGAAAGTCACTACGTTCTCCTTATTTATGTGTTTCGTGTCATTTATGTGTTTTGTTATGGCATAGAGAGAACATCTGTGGGGAGATGATCGTTAGCATCAATTCTATGTAGTTGTCGATTTAATCCAATAATCAGTTTATCACCTAAAATTTTTAAATCTGATGCAATTTATATTTAAACACATTTCGTCACATTCTAGGTATTTGAGAATAAACCGTAGAACAAGTGTGAAAGCTTAGGTAATATGATGTCTCCCTGGCGTACACCCCTGTCAAAAGCAATATGACACCTTTATGAGTAGTTGATCGTCGCAGTAGTGGTTGCAATTTTATGTGTTATTTTAAAATTTCGAGTATCTAGTATCAATTACGACGACCTCCGTAACCTTGTTGGTAAGACGCCCGTCTTTCAACCCGGGGGTTGCGAGTTCGATTCCCATGAATGCCCATCTTTTAAAAAAAAATATTTCAGTCTGGATTTTACTAAAGGTTTCTTTAACTATGGTTATGGTTACTGAAAGAGATTGGTTGTACTGTATACAACGAAAGTGTAATACAATACATCTATTACTTGTGATGTGTTCTGTTATCTGTGTTTCAGTGCATTAGCACAAACACAAACCAACCAATCGTAATCAAAGATTACAAATATGATAATATATGTTATCTATCAGACATTACATCCTTGACTTTTCGATATATTTTTCAACATTTTACTAAAATCGTATCTCTTTCAAAATACGACCTCGTCTCATTTATAAAATTTTATATTGTGCAGAAATATTGTATTGCAAAACAAAACTATGGAAGTTTTCTCCTTATATTCTCGTATATACGAGTATCTTATTTGGTATACTTCTGATATACGAGTATAATAAACTAGTAAAATTAACATAGATCTAAAATTGCGAAATGATGTATTGTATTACACTTTGGTTATATATAGTACATTAACACAAGTTCACAGTCATGTGGCAATCTCATCCAACTAGAAAGATATTTAAATAAGTCTTAATTGAAAACTAGACAGGAACCTTTTGTTAAAAAATCTGTGTACTATTAGAAATCAAGGCCGGAACCCCCAGTTTGGAAGACAGACGTCTTACCAACTAGTCAACAGAAGTGTTTTTACATTAGTGCAATTTGGAAAGATTATTTGGTGCACATATTTGAATTGAATAATTTTACTATAATTATTTAATTTACAGAGAGATATACAGTCTCGTACTTTTTAAACTGTAAAATCTATTTATCAAAGACCACAGATTTATATTAAGTAATTAATTATGAATAGCGTCTCCTTAAAGCTTTAAAATTAAGTGATTCAGAGGGTAAGCATGCTTACGGTAAAATATGGTTGTCACTTCAATCACGGTTTTCCTTATAGCGTGGGCATGCAGTGTTAAGAAATGTGAGTTAAATCCTTTTGAGATAAAAGTGTCTTGTGCCTGAGGGGACCTCCTTCTCTGTTGGCACCATAGCAACTGTTAAAAGAATAGCGACGGTTTTGACAGAAAGTCTGACTTTAATAAAAGAGAAAATTTAAGGAAAAACTCATTTATGTAAGTTATACATGCATGGGTTTATTTATTTAACATTTTAATTCAAACGCATCTGGTGGGTGTATTGCTTTAATGCAATTTCTTCAAACCAACTAACGCTTGTCCTATAATTGTTATTAGTATCCATAATCGTATGTATGTGAAACAATATTTAGGGAAACTAACAACAGTTTTAACAATAGATTAATCTCAAGAAAAATAGGGATAAGGATGGGAATTGTTTTTTTTTAATTTTTTTTTACAATATTAAACAAAGTAAAATATTGTACAAACATTTGTCAAGGCTATACCTATATACAAATTTATTACTTAACTAATCTTAATTTATGAACTTACTTAATCATATTTTCCTACATATAATTTTATTTCATTTTTTACAAGTTTAATATATAATTTCTTAGAAATAACTAACACTTACATACTACTTATAACTAGATAACAATTCTTACACTAATTATTTAGCAAAAACAAGTCCACTCGTTCAGGCTACTTGTATTCCATCACATTCACTCAGACCTTGGTCGTTCCAGCTAATACTGTAGGTGGACTAGTCAGGCAACAGATAATGCTTCGGGAGCTTGTTCTTATAACGGAAGGGTTGGTCGGATTTACTCTCGTAAGCCCCCAGGGCAGCTACTAAGGGATTGCTGTGATTTTGTTGACTTTTATAGAACTTCACGGTCCAAGCGAGGATGTGGTGTTGTAGGGTTTCTTCTCGCTGTTCGGCGTAAAATCGGGTAAGGTTTGTTCTGGGATGGGTATTAAAAAATATCTTGAATGCCTTATTCTGCACTCTCTGGAGTTTCATGTGATCCGTTTGCTCACACTACCCCAAATGGGTGCAGCATAGGTCAAGATAGGACGAATAAGGGTTTTATAGAGGAAGAGCTTATTTTTGGGTGTAAGGAAGCTGCGTCGATGAAATATCGAACTGATTGCCCCTTTGCCCTTATGACCCTTATGTCTGATGGTATTCAGATGGGTTTTCTACGTCAGTCGCCGGTCGAGGTGCAGGCCGAGGTATTTAACCACGTCATGCCACTCAACCAGGCAACCACCGATGAATAAGGGCATCGACGGCATTCTTTCCTTGATTTTGCGGGAGAACATGAGGGCCTCAGTTTTGGCGTCATTGATTTTGAGCCTCCAGTCCTGGTAGTATTTCTCAAAGATCTCAAGAGCAATCTGAAGACGGCGACCAGCTCAATTCACATTGAGTGACGATGCGTAGCATGCCGCATCGTCAGCAAAGAGTGCGAGCTTACAGTTTGGGGGAGTAAGTATGTCGTGTGTGTAGATGTTAAATAGACATGGTCCAAGTATACTGCCTTGAAAGACACCCATAGGGATGGGCCTGCCGGATGACATATAATGATGAGTCGTGACTGTGAAACTTCTATTGGAAAGGTAGGATTGAAGTAGTTTCACAAGATAGAGTGGAGTGACATTAAGGAGAAGTTTGTGGAGAAGGCCATCGTACCAGACAGTATCAAAAGCCTTCTTAAGGTCCAGCAGTATCATGCCAGAGGCCCCGAATCTGCCTCCTTTAGGAAACTCAAGCCTTAAACCCATAGAGAAATGTAGGAAGTACAATGGCTTTGTCGACAGATATCTAAGCAACTGGGAAAGGTAATAGAATATGGCAGCCTGTATGGTTTGTAGAATGATCTGCCATTAAGTTTTGCAACAGCTGGTGATGCGCTCCGTAGGGGAATTTTCACTTATTCATCAAGAGAGGAATTCGATGTTAGAACGTTGCTCAAGTATGAGAACTTATGTACGTTATCCAGTCGTATATCACTCACACGAATGTCGGGTGAATGTATTTGTAATGCCTTGTTTGCATTGATGTAATGCCTAATTTGAAACTTCGGGTTTAGTAAATTTGCTTCTTTAGTGTTCTTGTACTTTAGGTTGAGAGCTCCGAAAGCTTTTACACCCCACACAGTGAATTAATCTCCCTAATTTATTTTTCTAATAGAAGAAAAAACAGGTGGTAAATTTTCATCACGTCCTAATTAGAGACATTGTCCCCGACATCTAAAGTGGTAGCAGTGGGAGCAATTAAGGTGCTTACAAAACTTTATGGCCTGCAATAAAATTAAATCATTTTTGTTATACATTTTATGGGCAGAAATTAACGCGAGTACTTTCCAGAGCTTACACGACCGACCGGCAGCGAGGCCGGAACGCAAGTAACGCCCGATACTTTATTTCCTTGTTGATATTAAAAATAATAAAAACTCTAACCGCACCTGGTGTTTCTCGACTCCTTTTTACGATTTAATTAATGAAAATGGATTGCTTTTCCCATTCTGTACTTCATTTGAATCTCGGAAGGGATATAAATTTGTCAGCACTAAATTAAGCCACATTGTTTTCAGGTTTACGTTATTTTAAATACAGGACCTTTTTAAAACTATGGGATTTGGCTAAATTCGCTTACATTTATATACGACAAATGTGTTATTCTATCATTACAGACCTTGAGTTTCCTCTACATTCATACTGTTAAAGTGTTTCTCCTTCTAGTCTCCCTCCAATCCCACCCTTCTAAAATCCTGCTGCACGATATTTAAAAGACTGTCTCGGTTGCCGGAAGAAGGCTTCTTCCATGTTGTTAAATTCGCACTTTGAATGAAAAGCTAATTAAAAAATATTACATCTCCCTTAACTGTCAGCGTGTTTTTTTCCTAATTCTTTATCAACCTTCTTTCTAATCACTTTTCTCCTCCCACCCATCGATGCCTTTGTAAAATTTTTGTTTGTTTTTGTAGTTTGTTTTTTTTTTCTATCTTATTGCATATGTTTTCTCTACATAAAAACTGTATATCCTCCATTATGTAGAGGCATATTGAAGTGAGACGACCGGAGAACACCGGCATGTTATTGCTTTTTCTTTGAAAGAATAGATATAGCCGAAGTCATAGGTATCCTTACACCACTTAATATTAGGCAGAAAAATAAACGGTACGATATCATATAAGACCTTGAAATGTTCTTAAAATTTATTAAAATAATAGGCTAATTAATTATGTGGTAGGATGGAGTATCCAAAATACTCGTATTATGGATATTCCGAAAAAAACGCAAATGAATATGACGGTACCTTATACAATAGAAAACAGTGTATGATAGATATCCTACAGAAATACAATACAATATTTCAAGAAACAAATGTTTTATGTTAAATGTTAGACGGACATTATTTTGTACAATATGTCCTGGGTACTCTCAAGCGCAATCACCGACGCAGAGAGGGCAGGGCCATCAGCATATGTTTCACACGCATATAGTGTAACAAACTCGTATTGTATGTTACATATGATTAGAACCATAGCGGGATTTGGTATTATGGAGTCCAGAGATTCCATGGATACTTGGCGCCCAGAATATACAACAATCTTGAAGATCAATTGAGAGCTATAATTGGCTTAAATGAAAGATTCGCTGGAAAGGTTAATACATGATTGATTGACGTTGGAAGGAATGGATTGGTAATATGTTGGGATAGCTAATTTATGATTGTATAAAAATTGAGAGATTTGATGGATTTTTTGTATTGCTTGGTCATTCTATTTCACTATTGTTGATGTTTTAATTTCAAAAGCCAAATGTTTTAGTATCACATTTTAGAAGACCTATAAAGGTTTCTTTGTAGTTCATCTTTCCTTGGTAAGTTTGCTGCGTTTTTCTTACCAAATATGTTCTTCTGAGCATATGCAGATGCGGGGAAGTATATAATTATGGTCGCAGCCACTATTTTCTTATCCTTACACTCAACTTATATATATTTATTTTGTAATATTTTTAATATGTCAATAATACTATTTCGAATCCCAATTTGGAGCGCCCTTGTAGAGAGTTTGGTCTTTAAACGGGCCTGAATAAATTGTAATTTTATGATTATTATTTGTAATAATTGGCGTCAAAAATGGAGCAAACATATTATATGAAGGCAATATATACGAAAATAAAATAATTTAAAACTTGATATAATCAAAATAACATCTCTTTTTACTTTTTCACAAAAAAATTATCACCTTATTACAATGTTCAAGACCGTTTTGAACAAAGCAAGTACGAGTATGTAGCATGTATGAGGAACGTAAATAAAGAAAAATAATGTATTTATTGTCTAGGAATTGCATTTCATCTTTCCTTTGATCTTTTTAATTCCGGGTTTTGATTTTGCATTTTACTACGAACGATTTTACGTTTTACGAGGATATTGCCTTAGGTTAGAAATTATTTCCACCAATACTACAACGATACAAGACCGGTTGCTTTAGCCACTGTATTCAAGTCCACACGTTGTCAATTGTTACAGTGAAATGTTATAATTTTAATCCCCTGCATCTAAAAAGCATAAGAATTATCCTTTATACTAATTATACATAAATAATTTACGTAATTTTATGTAGTGCTCGATACCTAATCAGCAAACGGCGTTTGAACGTCAAGTTAAGTAGCTTAAGTTTTCAAAACTTTTTCAGTTTTTCAGATGTTCACTTAAAAACTCGACTTCTGAACAGAATTTTAATAAAACTTGAATAAATACTTAAAAGTAATTGATTTGGTATTTATAATGTAGAACTACGAGTCCATTTAATACAGACTGATTTGACACTTAAATGTGAAAAAATTATACACAATAACTTAAATTAAAATGATAGATCTACGAGTATTTCGACAGTACAGTTTAACGACGTGTTTGTAAAGCGAAACAGATTTATCACTTGAATTTAAGTTATTGTGTAGATTTTATTCTCGTTTAAGTGTCAAGTCATCCTGTTATCATTTATTAACGGAATCGAATTAAATTCATATTTTTTCATCTTCATCTAATATTTAAACAGTATTTTGATACAAAAGGTTGCTACAAAAACTAACTGACATTTTCAAACATAAACATTTCAAGAGAAGCAAAGATGGCTGCTCACAATGACACCATGGTCACGATCTTAGAATAAGCAAATGAAATTTCGACGTGTCATAACGGTAAAAGTGAGATTAATGCAGTAGAAATGCGAGCGTTACTTCTATTATATAAAAAATAATATCTTATCTGTGGAAATTGATGATGAATGAGGGCATGCTGATTGATGGAAGGTGTTTTTTTTTTTAATAAAGAAAAGAACGTTGAGTTGATTTGATCGCGCAAAAATAATAAATGATGAAGAGTTTACAAAAAAAAACCCTAAGAAAACGTGATGATGTGTTGAATTCAGAAAGAGGGAAGAGTGAGAATTCTTAAAAGTAAGAAAGATGTAAGTTACAAAAGAAAAATGTGTGTGTCAGGATGCAAGGGAGATTTAATATCTCTGCCTACCTAGGTTACCCTGTACAGGTTTGATGGTGACAATGTTTTAATTTTAAAATAACATTTACAATTATACAATATAACACTGCTAGCAATGTCAAAGTTGAATCTCTTTTGTATAAAAATTTGACCGCTGATATAAAATAGAATTAAAAAAAAAGTTTTCTTAGCCGACTGACTAGATTCCATAAAATTTATATTTGTAACAGCTTCAATTTTATTGGTAAATTGCAATATTTGTGTGATATTATTTTGAGACCGGGATCGACTGAGGTTAAAATTACATACATACATAATATCATCACGCTGTGTGCCTTGCGGGGCAGGCGGAGAGAAAAGATCTCAAAAGTTTTCTGCCCAAGCTCAAAACTTTCGCCTCCTCTACATTAATATTCTATTATTCATACATCTCACTTTACCTCATTATAAAATCTGATCTATTTGATACAGCCACGTTTCCCTGGGTCAACCCCTTCCTCGCATATATTGCACTTCTGATTTTATACTAGCTTAATTATTATTTTCATTTGTTATCCACATGTCTAAACCATCTTAAAACTCATTTCTTCGTCTTATTTAAAACATCAATTTTATCCATTCATTCATTTCTGTTGTCTTCATACCGACTTCTTTCAAACATTGATACTAATTTCTGTTGTCTTCATACCGACTTCTTTCAAACATTGATACTAATTTATGTTGTCTTCATACCGACTTCTTTCAAACATTGATACTAATTTATGTTGTCTTCATACCGACTTCTTTCAAACATTGGTACTAATTTCTGTTGTCTTCATACCGACTTCTTTCAAACATTGATACTAATTTCTGTTGTCTTCATACCGACTTCTTTCAAACATTGATACTAATTTCTGTTGTCTTCATACCGACTTCTTTCAAACATTGATACTAATTTCTGTTGTCTTCATACCGACTTCTTTCAAACATTGATACTAATTTCTGTTGTCTTCATACCGACTTCTTTCAAACATTGATACTAATTTCTGTTGTCTTCATACCGACTTCTTTCAAACATTGATACTAATTTCTGTTGTCTTCATACCGACTTCTTTCAAACATTGATACTAATTTCTGTTGTCTTCATACCGACTTCTTTCAAACATTGATACTAATTTATGTTGTCTTCATACCGACTTCTTTCAAACATTGATACTAATTTCTGTTGTCTTCATACCGACTTCTTTCAAACATTGATACTAATTTCCCTTATATCCTTCTTCTGCCATTTCCAAATTTTACTTCCATACATCAAGATGGCCAACACACTATTATACAATATAATAGTCATTTTTGCTACTGTTGATGTTTCACGCTGCTGTGCCTTGTTCCGCGGATAAAATGATTCAATAAATATTAGTGCTTGCTTTACAAGAGATAAATTTTATTTTGAAAATTGCATATGATTTTTGGATCATCTTTAGTTGCCATAACTGAGAAATTAAGTTACTTGTGTACCCCTATCGTCTCGCGATGCGAGCAATGTTATGTAAAAACACACGATTTTTTAGTTTTTTTTATGATATACCCGTTTTTGTAAATATTATGTACAAATGTCAACGTTAAAACCACAATTTATTACAGTAAACCATAATTATATGGGAGAGGCGTATCAAAAGAATTACGCGAATAAAAAATAAATGGTAAAAATGTTGAAAAAATCATAAAAAAAAACTTCAAATTAAGTACAACAGCAAATAAGTTTGTTTTCCTCCTATTCACTTTTCTGCAAATGGTACTAAACAGATTTCGCAACATTAACTCGAAATGGGGAGACAGACGTAAAATCGATACCACGACCCGAAAACTCGCCAAAGAATATTAAAAACTCAAGAAAAAAATACACACAAAACTAGAGTTCATGGCTTTATGCACGAAAATACAAAATTGAGGATATAAAAAACGAATATGAACAAAAAAAATAGTCAATTATAAATCAACCACAATGCTTACGTAATTTAAATTCGCAATTTGGTGTGATGCTCTCGCCCGATTGCATCAATAGTAGACATTAAATCTACAACCAGTATTGCTGGACAATGATTTCTTCACAATTTCGCCAGTTTTATTATCTGTTATATATTGGCAATTTCGCTAGTTTAATTTTCAGGTACATACGGTATTATGTCATGGTGGAATAAGAGAGAGGACGAGAACTGATCCGCGCTGCGCATGACGTCACTTTGGTAACACCGCGCACAACCCGCCACTGCTTTAGATAGCACTATTTAAGGGTATATTTTTTGTGTGCGTATGTTCTTCAGTTCGCGTAGTATACTGTATGAGGGAGAACATAAGTATTTTTGTATTACTACCTTTAGTTATTATGTGAAAATAAATACGATTACAAAATAACCTATTTTTGTTTCCATTAGTAAACTGACATTTCCTAGTCACATTAATAATAGGGAATAACAATAAAATAACATAAACAGTAACCAAAACACAACACGTTTTTGTTTCTATTTTCAATATTGTTTTCTTTCACTTTGTGTGCACAACATATTGTTTAAATAATCCAAAATTATATAACAGTAATTAATACACGTATTGTTGTTTTAATAAGAATGTAAGTCTATACCAAACAGTAAAGAGTGTTCAATGTTTTCGTTTTATATTTCATAGTAAGAAATTTATGAATACTTTAGGCTGATTGTTAAGAAATCAAATGTTAAGTAAATACCTGCATAACCCGGATTTATTCGTTGAACTTTTTAAGTTTTCTGAACTGCTGCTTTTGTTGACTTTCGTTTTTTGATAGAACAAATTTGTTAACATGTCGTATTCTGATATAAGTGCGCACTAACATTAAATGAATTACAGCTTCATCTGGAATGAAGGGACGGCATCGGATTTTAAATTTCTATGACGTATGGGGGAGTACTGAAGCAATATGTACTTTAATGGGATAAAGAAAGTCTTTGAAGTGCTGGGAGTATATTCTATATTTTTTTAATTTACGCGGTTTTTACGACAACAAGCGTTGAGCAATTGTCGAAATACTAGCACATATAAAGAACGTAGTCACTGATGGCACTAAGCGCCCGCGCCAAGCCCGCTGTCACCAAGGTGACGTCATCGCATCGGCAGTAGCTCCGCCCACTTGCGCACGAGCACATTCTTGTCTTATTCCACCATGGTATTATGTGGTCGAATGAAAAATATATTTTTTTGTCCCGATATTTTTTTCTATAAAAAAATCGTACTTTTTTGTCCCCGTTAATGCGACCCTGAATAATGAAGTCTACAGTATATTTCTCACGTATCAGATACTAATCAAACACCATAGATATGTAATATTAACACGTTCAATGCTAACAACGCGCCTAATGCGTTCTTCTTCGCAACCGTCGGGTGCTAAAAACGCGCCTGACGCGTTTTCGTATGCAAAGTTCGTGTTCAATGGAGGGGGTACTACTTGACAACACAAAATTTAATCGCATGTAATTTTACACTTTTTTTTTAATTTTCAGCCACACATTAATTACCTTAATAATTTGATCGCATTGAATGTGTTAACGTAATTTTGTAAAAACGACCCAAACACAACACACATTTATGCAGTATTTTCGAAATACTGAAAGCATATCTCAATCCATTGTGTGTGAAAATATCATGTCAGTAAAATATATATTTAACAAACAAAGTCCCTCTTAAAAAAACTACAAACCCGTATAAAACAATGCCAAGTTTTATTTATTATATCGAAATAGGTAAAATAAGAGTTTATGCATTTTTAATGAGATTTGATGTATTTTTACATCATGAGAGTTTATGTATTTTTACATCATAACGTTTATAAAATTTGTACACTATAACATCGATATCTAAATTGGTATAAGCTCGCCAGATTGTATTGTACGAGTATACGTATGTGTTATACAATACAATATTATTGTGTCACGCACCACAGTTGTTGAACACGTGGTCACGGTAGGGCGCTGCGGTGAGTTGCGGGACTGGACTGGCTCGGGGAGGGGGTGGGGTGGGGGCGGGCCATTGCAGGAGAGTAGCGGCAAGATCAAAGCCGGCAGACCAAAGCGCGCCGCGCACATGTAATAACGGGCCGAACACAATCAGCGCACGCTACCTGCATTACATCAAATCTGTCGTTTTGGTATTTTTTTCAACGTGGTCATTGTTTCCTTTGATTTCTATAATATTATTAATTAATTTACATGAATAGCATACTTACGAAGGTATTCCCAAAAGTACCCGACCTAACAAACAAAACACAAAAAATTTGGGAAATAATATTTTTATTTCTCAACATAGTCTCCTTTCAGCTCGACACATTTTTCCCAGCGATGTTCAATAGCTTCGATACCCTGTTTATAGTAAGAACCGTCAATCGTATAGTAAAAACCAAATATTTTACCACCGAGCCATTTTTTCAAGTTTGGATAAAGAAAATAATCAGAGGGGGCTAAATCTGGCGAATAGGGTGCGTGAGGAAGCAATTCGAACTTTAATTCATTGATTTTGGCCACCGCGATAACGGATATGTGAACTGGTGCATTGTCTTGATGAAACAACACTTTCTTTTTCGCCAAATGCGGCCGTTTTTTCTTGATTTCATCACTCAAACGCTGCAATAAGTTCGCATAATACTCGCCGTTGATTATTTTTCCTTTTTGAAGATAATCAATGAAAATTATCCCACGTGCATCCCAAAAAACTGACGCCATGAACTTGCCTGCAGATGGAACTGTCTTCGCCTTTTTTGGAGCCGATTCTCCCCTTTCAGTCCATTGTTTTGACTGTTCCTTCGTCTCAGGTGTGAAGTGATGGACCCATGTTTCATCCATGGTTATGAATCGACGCAAAAACTCGGCTTTATTGCTGTGAAACATCGCCAAACACTCGATTGAAACATCCTCACGACGCTGTTTTTGTTCCATTGTGAGCAAACGCGGCACCCATCTTGCGCACAGCTTTCTCATGTCCAAATTTTCAGTCAATATGCAATGTATAGCACTTTTTGAAATGCCTATCATGTCTGCTAGCTCGCGCACTTTCAATCGATGGTCATCCAATACCATTTTGTGGATTTTCTTTACCACTTCTGGCGTGGTCATCTCATTTGGTCGACCACTGCGATGTTCGTCTTGGCAGCTCGTACGGCCTCGTTTAAACTCTGTCACCCAACATTTTACTGTTGTAAACGAAGGAGCAGACTTCCTTTAAAGTAGAATCTAGCTCGGCTTTGATATTGGTTGGACTTTGATCTTTCAAATGAAAGTATTGTATCACATAACGATGACCAATTTTTTCTATGTTTACAAATTTACTGAGAGCGTTCACTATTGATGGCTGCCAAACAAATACTAAACAACGTAGCGTTTTTAGCGTAGCAAATTGACTTTTTTCGTTTCATCTATATTAAAAAATCTCATCGTCATGCATAACCCGTTATTTTTTTACTAACTCCAAACTCTCTCCAAACCAGAATCAAGCTCATTTTATCCAGTTACATTTCCTTTAGTCAACTGTATAATATATATTTGTTTGAAAGTGTTTCGTAATTTATTTTCTCATTATGATCAATCCTTCTCTCAATTTAAATATACGAGGTGCATGGCCGCAAGGTAACGCACTGGTATTTCGTGGTCGCCGGCTGGAACTCCGCACTATGCTACTCCCCTCGAATGATACAGGTATTTTTTTCGCCTAATATTTGAGTTTGTAAGGATACTACCTTGATCAAAAAGTTTTAGGACCGGCCACCGTGTGGCGCTGTCAGTCACCCGATTGCAATTCTTTTTTTTTGTTAGGTTACCACATCTATCATTGACACTTCTCTCCAAATTTCAGCCTCATAGCTTGACATTTTTAAAAGTTACGCTGTTCTGAGTACATCTACCTTTGTGTGTGTTTTCGATTTTTTACAAGTTTGAAAATGGCATCAATTGTGCATCAACGAGTTTGCATTAAATTTTGTGTGAAAAACGGATTTAACGGTCCGCAGACCTTGGAAATGTTGAAGAAGTGTTTTTCGGTGGCACGAACGCTTCAGAAGTGGTCGTGAGTCGGTCGAAGATGACGAACGCAGTGGCAGTCGAAAACCGATGAAAACATCGGTAAAATCAAAGAAATGTTGGCCGAAAACCGCAAATTAACCATTAGAGAGCTGGCAGAGGACTTGAACATCGCTTATGGATCCGCTCAAGACATTTTGGTTAGTGATTTGGGCCTCAGACGTGTAGCTGCAAAACTGGTGCCGAGAGACCTCAATTTCATGCAAAAAAAGATCGCGTTGAAATCGCGAAAGACATGATTTCCATGAGTTTTTTGACCAAAAACAACATGATTACTATCCAGAAGCCTTCGAATTCACCTGATCTGGCTCCCTGCGACTTTTTCCTGTTCAACCGACTTTAAAAACCGCTTCGCGGAACGCGTTACAGAACCCGAGAGGATGTCATGAAAAAATCGAAGACGGCTCTGATGGACATACCGAAAATTGAGTACCAGTGGTGTTTCGAGGATTGGATCAAGCGCTGGCGTAAGTGCGTTGCAGTCGATGGGGAGTACTTTGAAGGGGACCATATTGATTTTGATGAATAAACTTGTATTTTCGATTTTATGAATAAAGTCCTTAAACTTTTTGATCAAGGTAGTATCTATGACTTCGGTCATTTATATTATTAAAAAAAAAGGGAAAAAAAACATGCCAATGCGCTCCGATCATCTCATTTTGGTGTGCCATCGGATCTAGTACAACGGCGTAGACGGAGAGTTTGCTGGTTTGCTATGGGGCATTCATTTAAGCAGGAGGGAAAAAAGAAAGAAAAAAAAAACTCCACAGCACAGCTTCACACTCCAACTGAATTGAAGTTAGAAAGTGCGACGTGATCCTTAACGACGAGGCCCAGCAACGACGACGATTTTACATAACTCACTACATTCATCTTTACTACGCATCAATGTGTAATACTTTTTATTTCTTTTCTATTCATAAATACGGCAGAAATTTTGGCATTTCCTGTATTTTCTCATATTAATCTTGATTCGATCTCCTTTTAAGCATGATGTTCATTCAAGGATGATCTCTTTAGTAGGCTGTCCATGTTCCATATCTAGATTTATGGGTTCGATTCCCATTGGAAACTAATTTATTTTAAAAAGGGTTTCAATCTGGTTTTCACTTAAGGCCTATTTAACATATTTCTGTTAGATTAGAAAATATTGTCATAAAACAACAGTACAAAAATATAGTTGCCGCCACCAAGCGGTACTGTATGCAGCGAAAGTTAAATAAAATACATTACAATTTTTATCCTTCTACGTCTAGTACGTCTACGTTCACTATACACTTTTTACTCGACTTTTATTCTCTCCGTAAGGACAAAACATCGAAATTTCCTTCACTTAACTAACATCATCCACTACCTTTATGAATTTATTGTTGGTGCCTTTGTTCTGGCACGTATGAATCTACCACAATTTTTCATGAATGCATTCATCTCCAACAATTTATCGTGCATTCTTTTTTGCCGAACTATATAAAGTGGATTCAATTTTATAAACTGGTTTGATTAAATTGACAATACTCATATAGGAGATACGTTCTATTAATGATTTGAATAAAAAGTAAATATGCATTCAGTTAAATTAAATTGTCAATTTCATGAAAATATAACACTGTTTTACGATTTAATGGAAGTAAAATTTAAGATTTGGCAAAAACTAAATACCTTAGCCTCGCCGAAATATACAATAGCAATTAAAAAAACTCGTGTATAATTTTTATAAAAATGAAGACGAAAAACACAACAATAATAAAATGACAAATGATTTCATTATTCCGGTTGTACTTCTCAAAACTTGATTAATTCAAAGCATGCAAAACTGTATATTCAATATGTATACAAATATATTTAACTAATGGACTGAGTTTTTTTAATTTGACTCATGTGTTTGCAAAAAACATCAAAACCATTAAAGTGCGTATTTTATGACTTAACTACATCTAAAATTTATTTCACTCCAAATAAGTTCATACAAAACTACTCGTATATTATCTCAAGGATGTAAAATCACGGTTGTATCTTTTTTGCACATATTTTTTATAAGTTAAATTTGACTATATAAGACGTATAGTTTAGTAAATATGTTTCCACCATACATACGTGAAATAACTTGAATTACTAAAAATAGACACTTCTCTCAATTAAGCTTATAGTTGAGATGCGATCGGCATTAGCTAATACAAAACAGTTTATTTCACTCAAGAACTTAACAAACAGTACATAATATTTATGAGTACAGTAAAGGAAAATATTTATCAGTAAATCAAGAGTAATGCTCTGCGTGATAGTAAGAATCATGAACAATCTCATACAGAAAACTAGCTCTGAACTAAACTAGCTCTGAACTAAAAAATAGCCATAATTCACAGCGTTGTAAAATGTTACGATATTTATGTAATAAACATTAATGTGGTTAAACCATTAGAGAGCTCTGGGTTTTCCACCCTCCGAGAAATGTCTAATTTGTTTTGTATTGTATTACATTTTCATTGTATACCTTACAATTTAGCGAGTTTATTCACATATAGTATGGCAGTATTTCCCAACCAACCAAAAAGATGTTTAAATAAGCCTTAAATAAAAAACTGACTGGAAACCTTATTAAAAAATCTGATTACTAACGGGAATCAAACCCTAAACCCCCAGATTAGAAGAGTCATCTTACCAACTAGGCACCAAGAAGCTATAGAGATAATTTGATCAAGTAATAAAATTTATAGTAGAAACTATTCTATATATTTTTATTTTGAAACTCAACAGCGTATACCTCGCATTCAAACTGTATTAGACCACATACATATAGTATGCCTCAAACTGTCGATACACGCAATGCAGTATTTTTATTTTGAAACTCAACAGCGTATACCTCGCATTCAAACTGTATTAGACTACATACATATGCCTCAAACTGTCGATACACACAATGCAGTATTTTTTAGTGCACATAACTAGTTTTGGTTTAAGTAGGAATAAGTGACGCACTCTCAATCCTGAATGGGAAGTATACTCGTAGTTGATTCCAAACTAACAGAGAATTGTGAATAACGACATTTATTGAAAAAATCTGCAATATTCAACACCAATTTCATTGATTGGGTGCCCTTTTATGCGTGTTTACTTTTCTTTTCGTTATAAATTATAGCAAAATGAATTTCCCATAAGTTACATTATTTATCTAAACCCCACTCAGATGCATCTTAACCGTTTTACTGCTGACATTTTTTTCAATACTATAAAACGTCTGTATATAGACTCTCAGCACTCTATATATGATATATAGACTTGATAAATAATTCCTATGTTTATTATTGTATACCTTATTATTGACTTACCAGAGATTGTGAAATATAACACTTAAAACAGTTTTTATTAATAAAAAATCAAATTTGAAATTCGACATTTGTTCAAGATTGGCAGACACTCATAATTACACTAGACCAATATCCAATATGCAAAATGTATTTCACTACACAGTAAGAAACAAAGAAGAAATGTGTGCGAGTACCTAGTTTTTGTTCACTATTGTACATAAAATAGTCCGATTTCGACATGAAAAAAATTACGCAAAAGCACTCAAAAAATAATACTAGTAGTATAATTTCCTAGCGACGTAAAAAGAATACTAAAAAAAACTTCAAAAAAGAACCAACATACAAAAATATGACATCGCGAACTTTATAAAAAAAGACTAAGGGTTTCGGCTACAACTTTAAAAAGGGAGAGCCTTGAAAGGTGATTTTTACAGCTGTCAAATGGAACTGTCTTCGCGATAAATGGTTCAAAGATGATTTGAAACAATATAAAATATTTGTATGTGATTTGGATAAATGTCAGTGTGTGTGCTGATTTATAAATTTGTCAATAATATTTAGTTGTGACGCAGTAAGTAGGCACCAAAGTATTGACGAGATATCTCGTCAATGGTGTGGCGCGCACAGATGTATGGAACGAGATATCTCGTCTCCGGTAGTGAACCAGTTAATAGTTTCTCTACAAGATTATTGTTACTTGACAAATAACCTGTTTAATTTAGCGGTATCTGTATCCGAATGAATGAATGCCCATTTCTCGTGACGAGTATAATAGAAGACACATTACAAAGAAGTGGGGGATCAGGGTACCTGATGTTGGTACCACCGGAGACAACTATGTAAGCCAATTTGTGATAGGCATATATTGTTGCTTTAAGGGCAAAGAGCATCAGTACTTGCAATTTGTTAGTGTCTTCTTTCTCTATTGGGTCCCTGATAACTTACAACAGGTCCACACCATTTTTCTCTATCTGCTGCTGTTTGCTCCCAGTCGAACAGAGCATCAATTTTTTTAAGCGTCTCATGCAGTACATCCTTTTATCTCTTGCGCTGATCCCCATGATTTCTTCTACATGTCGTCAACTCACCAAAGAAGAAATTTCTCACATATCTAAATATTCGTCAACCGGAGCCGAAGACGATATTTATTTACAATTTCGCGTATCAATCACGCTCTTAAAAATATCCACATCAACACATACTATATAACATATCTTGAAGAAAACTATACGAATGTGTGAATTATATTCAACATAAATTGTATTACACTTTGATTGTGTTTGTGTGCACTCTGAATCGTACAAATAGCATTTTTTCCAACCAATCAGTAAGACTGGAATGAAGGTCGAAATATTAAAAATAACTGTTATACTTTTATTTAATCACTATCGACTATTGATCTCAATATGTTTTATTCAATCCTGATTGGTTTTAAGGAATTTCTACGAGTATAAATTCAGTATGTCAATTAGTCCTCCAAATTGTATTGGAATCAATGTCGATTTTAGTGCTTTGAAAATATTTAGATTTACAACCTTAAAGAGAAAGGTAAATTCTTCTTTTTAAAATCTCTCTTTTATATTCTGAAACTATTGAAAAATATTGAGATAAAAGTTACAAATATACGAGTATAAGGATCGCTAATAGTTTTGCCAAAAGAGCATTTGAAATATTTGATTAGCTGGAAAAGAATAATATTTTTTATGGTTCTCCAATTGTTTAAATTCTCTAACATTTGAGATCACTGTTTCTGGTGAAAATAAAATTATTTTAAAAAATTACAGTTGATAAATTATATTTTTGTCATGCAAAAGTTTGAGTATCTCTGAATCTAGGACTAAAGTTAAGAATCTGCGTTTGTTAGAGCCAGTTATTGATTATATGAAAATAATCAATTATACCTAAATTTCAGGGGTAACGGAAGGAATTTCTTTATTTGCTAAAAGGCCCGAGAGGGGGTTGGGGGGGGTACCTATAGTTTTTTTTCAACTTTCAGGGTTTTATTAAGCAACAGGTGCAATGTCTTGGTGAGATTTCACAGATTACCGAAAAGGCACCGCCGCACAGGGGCGGAGGGGCCAAATTTGAATAGCTCTCACAGCTCAAAATGGTTTAGTTTCGAAGTAATCATCTTTATAAATTCAAAAGTTTGAATTTATAACTAATAAATAATTCATCTCACATTTAAATTATAACCAAATTTAACAAATCTTTTTAATTTTATGAAATTAAAAAAATAATTGAATTTATCTAAAAAATATCAGTATAATTTATGGATTTTATTTGAATTTTCATTGAAAATGATGAATTTTCATTGAAAAATTGTTAATATCTTGTTTAGAGGGGGCGAACCTATGACATGCGGGTAAAGTTCGAATTTTGTTTGAAAAATGTTTTTAAGTCGCCTTTTTTTTTGCTCCATTCCCTGAGCAAACAATAAGTCATTCATCTAAATGAACTAGTGAACTACTACAACGAACTAGTTAATTTTAATCAACGACGGAAAAAAGATTCGATCATCTTAGTGAACTACTCTGTCCTATCTCTAGTACAATACGCATACGCGGCGCGGGTTCCTTTTTTTTTTTTAATCTGGTGAATTTATTACCATGTGGCAATCTCTTCCGACCAACCAGAAAGCTATTTTTATAGGCCCTAAGTGTTAACCAGACTGGAATCCTATTTTTTTTTAATCTGGGTTCCAGCGGAGATCGAACCCGCAACCTCCGGATCGGCAGACAAGTGTCTTACCACCAGGCCTTATGTTTATGTCTGTCTTAAGTTCCTTATGTCTCACGCACGCCTGTCACTTTATATATGAACGAGCGAAAAACAAAAATTTTAGCCAAACGTGAAGTAGAGGGGGTGTCTTATGTTCCAGTGTCGGTTTTCCCTTACAAATTACGTGACGAACTTGAAATATGTAATTATTTTTTATATACTCTTATCAAAATCTTTGTGAATAAAAAACAAAAAATATTGAACCAAGGGGAAGTGGACGATTGTATCGAAACGAACGATTTCATAAATTCGGTGTTATTGAAAAAAAAATAATGGGGAATTTTGTCTTATTTGTAATGAAAGTGTCGTGACCTGTATCTTCAATGTATTATAAGGTCATTTTGAAACGAAACATAAAAATCTATCGTTATTATCAAAAGAAAAAAGGGTGAAAATTAAAATTATGGAAGATAATATATTATTATTTACCTGACAATTTTAATTTTCATATAATTTATCTGACACGCGATGATTTTTTTTAATAATTAGGCATATTATTTGATACACTTGAAGAAATAGGTTCGCCATTCCTGATCTAGTTCAAAAATGTTCACACGACTAGTTAATGATTGTTTGTCATTAATCAATAAGTCTCGAATGTTTAATTACGACGATGTGAAAAAAGTTGTTGGTTGATGAATATCTTTTTACTAAATATGTATGAGAAACGTTTTCGCGAACATTTTGAATAATATTTTATGGAAGATATCGATTCATTTTTTTCAAATTAACACTTCGTTTTATAAATAAAGTGACGTTTATTTTGTTAATAAATAAATTGTACTCACGCCACGGTTTGAGAGGCGTTATTTTGAATCCATTATTATCAATTAACAAACAACTATCTTGTTTTATTTATAATTATTGAAGAACTAATTCAAGCATAAAATATTTGGAGGTGCATATTAAAATGATGACTTTTTTTGTATTATTATTTAACGAACAAGTGATGAACGCCATCTATTAAGTGATAGTTTAAGTACACAAATACCATCTCGCCATTTCCCAGTCGGGGTAATGGCGTGTTCTCACGGTTCAAGTTTAGTTGACCGATAAAAGTTGATCAACAAAAGTTGAATGAAATTTGACGTGAGAACCTTTGTTTTAATAAAGTTGATCAACTTTTTAGTTGATCAACTAAAAGTTGACCCAGTCAAACTTTATCGTTCAAGTGTCGCCATTTGCTTTCAAGTTGAAACTATTCAGTTAATTAAAAATGGCGTCGAAAGCAGTTGTGTGTGAAGTTGTGCAGACAATAACTATTTTGTTAAAAGAAGAACTAAAAACAATTTTATTTGACATGAGCAAAAATCGTAAGAAACGTCGTTTTGAAAATAACATTTATAATTCCAACATTGAGTATTTTAAAGCACTTTATAGAGATGATAATATTTAAAGGTTATGTTTTTGACCGTATTATGTTTATCCCACCTTTAAAAAGCTAACATATTTTAATTATTTATCTAAATTTCACATATTTAAAACGTAAGGTTAGGGGGCATGAAATTTGTTATTATACTATTTTTTAGATGTATCTGAGGCCGAGCAGATGTCAGGAATGAACCAACAAGCTGATGATAATCAGGAAAATGAAGGTCAAGAGGTCAAGAAAACTAAGAAAATGTTAAGACGTCCAGCTACGGGGAAAATTAATCAACGTAAAAGATTAAGTAACTGTGGCCAAGAATATGTCACCAAGAAAGCAAATGTTGTGATTAAAAAAATATTTGTAAACAAAGATTGCAAATGCATAAAAAATGCATTGAAAAAATAAAAGAAGATGAGAGGAAACAAAATTTTAATTCATTTTGGAAATTAGGTGATTATGGTATTCAAAATTCATTTATTTTCGTCCTGGTCCAATCTAAACTACTCGTACACCGCACCGCACCGCAAACGTCCCGCGGATAACTCACGTTAAGGGAAAACAATTTCATTTTCTTACTTTTTGAAATTGGAAGATAAAAGTGTTGAAGTATGCAAAACGTTTTTCTTAAATACGTTTCAAATAAGCGATGGCAGGCTATATAGTAAATATGTATTTCCAAGAAAAAATGTTCAGGAAACTGTTGACGAACGCGGAAAAACTTCCACCAGAAAACTATATGATTCCGATATAGTTGCACATATTAATTACTTTCCAGCCTACCAAAGCCATTACTCCAGAGTACAGAATTCGAGCAGAAACCACTTGAATCCGGCATTGACTCTCCGAAAAATGTACGATTTGTATAAGGGACAATACGAAGAAAATGGAATCGAACCGAAAAATTCAAATATTATTATCATATATTTTTAACAGAAAGTTTAACCCAAGTTTCAAATTACCTAACCGAGATACTCATCGTTTGTGTGATGAATTAGAAATAAAAATGAAAGTAGAGGTAAATCCGGAGTTGAAGAATGTTACGAGTATCATAAATGAAAAACATCTACATTTGCGGAAGGCAGGACAAGCTAACATAGAGAATGTTTGAAAATGGATTATAAAAATGAAATAACTCAAAGTTACGTTATTACTTTCGATCTCCAAAAAGCTCTTCCATTCCCAAAGCTCACAACATCTATTACATATTACAAACGAAATCTTTATATTTACAACTTTGGCATTCATTGTTTTAATAATGGAGTGGGACATATGTATACTTGGGGTGAAACAGAAGGTGGGCGTGGATCTCAAGATATTGCGTCAGTGTTAATAAAACACATAAAGAAAATGCTTCGTCTAACAAACACATTATTATGTTTTCGGATTCATGCACTAGACAAAATAGAAATATAAAATTTACTTTATCATTAATGAAGTTACTTCGGGATACTAACATTGCCATAGAAACTATTGATCACAATTTTTTTACTTCCTGGGCACTATTCTTTGCCCAATGATACGGAGTTCGGGATTATCGAAAAATCAAGCCGCAGTCATAATTATATTTTTGGGCCCAAATACTGGATATAAATCATAAGAATGCAAAACGAAAACTGCCCAAGTTTAAAGTGGTAGAAGTACACAGAACTGAATTTCTACCTACAAAAAATCTGGAGGATTCTGTTACAAATAGAAAAAAAAACAGTTTGTGGTTATGATTTTAATTGGCTAAAAATACGATGGCTTCGATATGAGACGTCGTCTCTCATGATTTTTAAATTTAAGGAAACTTTCAATACAGAGGTAGATTTTTATTCAGTGAATTTAGACATAAGAGGTCCCGGAAGACGATTCGATATTCTATCAAATGTTCACCAAAATTTATTATACAATTCCAGAAAATCCATTTCTTCTTGCAAAAAAAGGTACATGATGAATTTACTATCGTTCATCCCACCTAATTTTGCTAATTTTTATAAAAATCTACCTACTGAACTAGCAACACGTTCATTTATGTCAGAAATCAAGGATAGAGGTTCTGATGATGAGATAATATACGATTAATAATGCTCCAATAAAATTTTTGTATTAGTTTCAGATAAAATCATACCACAATGCTTTGTCATGTTTTTGTTAACATATATATTTTCACTTTTTTTTCAGAATAATAGTGAAGTATCTCCATTTATTCACACGATTTAAAATGTTTTTGTACTTAATAAAAACTTTTATTTTCTCTTAATTATTACGTTCCAATATTGTGAAATAATTATATTTTTAAAATAAAACTGCTTCTAAAATGATAGCAATGGTATTTATTTAATCTAAGCAAATTTTACAAAATCTATAATTATGAAAATGGAATCTTCCACGCAAACAGTGGTGCCATAATACTGCACTGACGAAAATTAAATGCAAATGCAATTCTAGCAAATGACGAATGACTCATAACTTGAACGATAAAGTTTGACTGGGTCAATCTTTTTAAAAAGTTGATCAAGTCTATCGAAACAAAAGTTCTCACTAGAGATTGCATTCAACTTTTGTCGGTCAACTTTTATCGGTCAACTAAACTTGAACCGTGAGAACGGGCCCGAAACGTGTGAACATGTGAATTCAAGTTGAACGGACCGATTAAAGTTGATCAACAAAAGTTGAATGAAATTTGTAGTGAGAACCTTTGTTTTAATAGAGTCGATCAACTTTTTATATCGTTCAAGTTATGAGTCATCAACAACTCGCTGGATGCCCGCTGAGTTTATCGATTTGTCGTATTCAACTTTTGTCGATCAACTTTAATCGGTCAACTAAACTTGAACCGTGTGAACAAAAACTGATTCAAGTCGTCTCGATCAACTTTAATCGGTCAACTAAACTTGAACCGTGAGAACGGGCCTTAAGGAAAGACAACAGATGTCAACTTTATTTTTTTTATTTTTTTTATTATTTATTATTACACATGACAAGAAATATACACAATTTAAGAAAAACAACAGATAATTTGATTTGGGCATACAATTTTAATGGATCTGGGTTTGTTGCCTTTCATTTGTCGTATCCCCAGTAAACTAGGCTTTTGCCTGTATATCACTGAGGATATTTAGCATGAAAAAAATAAATCGATACTTCTTTCCGATTTTTGATTACACAAAAACAAAACCCCGTTGCACGCTCTCATCAACCTGACAGTGACACTCAACTACAACTGGAAACATCTTGCGAAATTCAACTCCTCACACATCATCACTCCAGAAAGACCAAAAATATTCATCCCACACTATACCGCACACAATCACAAATCTCACATAAATCCCTTCCACTCGTCATTTATCCTGAAAGCCCAAGTACTCAAAATCCTATCGCAATAACAACCACGCTCCGATCGACTGTCTAAATGGTTTTCCTACCTTTACCTTTATTGAAGTCGGCACGCCATTGTATGTAATGGGAGCCAAATAAGTATATTGCCTTTGGGCAAAATTATTTGATACTTATACACATCTTTCAAGTCCATACACCTCTCATACATACTCTCCTATCCAAAAGTCTTTTCACTATTTCTTATTTCAAAAATTTATCAATTTAGTCATGCTACGTTTTTCTAGAGGTTATTTTTGTAAATCATTCATTCTTTCTACATGGCTAAATGCGCTTGCTTAACTTTCTTTTCACGACATACTTTCGTCCCCTCCAGATCCATACATCTTCTCATAGTGTTTTCTATTTTTATTATTATTTACCTTTGCTTTCAAAATTTCACTGGTTCATGAGAATTTAACGGTATGTTATTTCTGTCATCTCAGAACAAGGAAAATGCAAGTTGGGTCCTTTTTTCCATATTATGGCCCGATTGGGATATACTCGTAGTATGCATTATATGTATATTTCTGAAAAATTATTTTACCTTTTAATATCCCCTATAATATGAGCATGTTAAGAATTAGGTCATTTTGCTCGAAATGTGTCGATACGTACGAACCCACTCACTACATACTACTCACTACATACTACTCACTACTCACCACTCACTACACACTACTCACTGTTCAGAAGTAATTAACAAAGAGACATTTTGATAATGAGCTTAACATTGAACTCTTCATAGTTCCTTTCGTTTTATGTGACGATTTCCGTGGTCAAATAGGTAAGATACCCGATACCCGACTGCCTATCGACTGGTTTCGGGCTCGATTCCTGATGGTACCCGAAAAAGAATTTGAAAAAAATAAGATCTGAGTCTGACAAATAAATTCGCCTGGGAATACTAGATATGTTCGTGTGTTGTTGCCTCTTCTCGTGCGGTAATATTTCCAGCACGTGCGATGATGAATTACGAGTTCCAGATTTATTCCAGTTGCTAATCTACACGAAAACTCGAGTAATGAGACCAAAAACAATATTGTCTCCCGGTCACGTTATCAATATTTTCGGATGTGTTAAGTAACCCATAAGAATGAATTAAATAACGTTAGTGTGTATTTTATTTAGTTAATATAAAAATACGTAACTAGTATAACTACATATAAACATATACTCGTATATCATCACGCGGTGTCCCTTGCGGAGTAGGCTGAAATAACAGATCTCCAACTTGTTCTATCAAAGCACACGACTTTCGCCTTGTCCACATTCATACATCTCGTCATACACAATTTTCTATTATTTTTACTTAATATTTTAAAATCCGATCCATTTATCCAGCCACGTTTTCTTCGGTCTACCTCTTCCACGCACACCTTGCACCTCTGATTCTATACTTGTTTAGTCGTTCTTTCGTCATTCATTCTGTCCACATGTCCAAACCATCTAAAAGTGAATTTCCTCATCTTACTTAAAATATCCAATATATAACTAACACTAGTATAACTAACATTCAATATATAACTAACACTAGTATAACTAACATCCAATATATAACTAACACTAGTATAATTAACATCCAATATATAACTAACACTAGTACGAGTATAACTAACATCCAATATATAACTAAGTCTAGTGTAACTAACATCCAATATATAACTAACGCCTTTAAGTATGAAGATACAAATTTAAGTTAACTATGAACATACACTATTGTATTATACTCGTATACACATACACTTATTCATAATACAGGTGACCACTGAAAGATATAAAACAAAAATATCTTTTACAAACACGCATTTTTTATTTATTTTTTTTATTTGGAAATATAATGAATGTATTTTTTTTGTATGAACACCTAGGCCAAACGAATTCAGCATTTTTTTTTAATTATTCGTTCACCGAATTTTTTTCGCAAGAAGTCCATCGTCGCCCTGGTAGTGAGTGCAAGTAGCTCCATCCTGTTGGAACCATGCCTTCTGATTATATTCAACCGCTGGGCGTAAAAAAATCAAGCACTGTCCTATTGATTCTTTCTGGCTGATCTTCCTCATTTTCAAAGAAATAGGGGCCGATAACTCTTTCAGTCATAACACCGCACCAAACAGTGCATTTTTGGGTATGCAATTGATGCTGATGTAATTCCCTGGGATTCTCAGTACCGCAAAATCTGGGGTCGACGACGGGTAGAGGCAGATGGATCCTCAAGGACACTGCCATACAGCTTCCACCGCTGCGTCAGTGCGCTTAAGACCTCTTCCCGGAAGATCGCCGACTGATCCAGTTCTTTCAAACCGGGTGATTAGTTCCGAATCATGTTATCGCTAGGAGATACTCTAACATTAAAATGTTGCCGGTATTTTCTCCGAGTTTTAGAGCGACGACGGGTAGAGGCAGATGGATCCTCAAGGACACTCTGCCATACAGCTTCCACCGTTGCGTCAGTGCGCTTAAGACCTCTTCCCGGAAGATCGCCGACTGATCCAGTTCTTTCAAACCGGGTGATTAGTTCCGAATCATGTTATCGCTAGGAGATACTCTAACATTAAAATGTTGCCGGTATTTTCTCCGAGTTTTAAAGCGACGACGGGTAGAGGCAGATGGATCCTCAAGGACACTCTGCCATACAGCTTCCACCGCTGCGTCAGTGCGCTTAAGACCTCTTCCCGGAAGATTCCCGACTGATCCAGTTCTTTCAAACCAGGCGATTAGTTCCGAATCATGTTATCGCTAGGAGATACTCTAACATTAAAATGTTGCCGGTATTTTCTCCGAGTTTTAATAATTGATCTTTCACTGGAATAGAAAAACCCAATGAGTTTTACTTGTTGCTAGACATCATACTTAACCAATAAATGCTCTTCAACCTGTAAAAAAGAAAATAAAAAAAATTGGAAATTAACAAGTTATGACTTTTTCAAACACTTCAGACTTTCAGTGGCCATCCTTTATATACAAATGTTAATCCATAAAGGAACTGACGCTCCCACCTTCTTTAATTTCGTGGCCTAGTTTGTAAGATGCCTGTCTCCCAACCCGGAGGTTGTGGGTTCAAATCCCGCTGGAACCTAGATTTTTTTAAAAAGAATTCCAGTCTAGTATTCACTCAAGGCTTCTTTAATATATTTCTAATTGGTTGGAAAAAACTGCAGCAAGTGTATACGACAAAAGTGTAATACAATTAAAATATGGATCCTCTACCTACAAAATAAATATTGTTTTTACTCACCTTCGTCCCTTATTTTACCGAATGCTGAAGTCATGTTTATTAATTTGAAAACAAAAACACGATTAATGTTTTATTTATCAATATGGAATAAAATATCAACGTAACATCAAAAAATTATATGATGTATAAAATTTAAATCAAAATGAAAACCGAAATCAATTAGCTGAAACCAAATAATAACACTAGCATTGCAATTTCATAATTTGAAAACAAACGTTAACATAATTTGAAAACAAACGTTTAACACAATTTGAAAACAAACGACTTAATACTAATGTACAAATATGCGGAAATTTCTCTAATAAGTGGTTCGCGACTCTCAATAATTTATTATCCTCTCGTATTTATACAGTTCCATGACTCAATATAAACGCAATTCCAACCACTCAATTCGACGATATCAATCATGCATTCATTATAGCCCTTATCTTATCCTGGATCTATTTTAATATCAAAGTGTAAAGGAACATTTTAACCCTGAGAGATCGGCGCACTGCTATAGCAGTGGAAGAAATTTGTTCTACCCTTGTATTCTAAATGAATATCATTCATTTAGAATACAAGGGTACATATTCTAAAATATATGTATGTTGTAAAAATATTTGTTTTTTTGTTGTTTAAAATAAATATTTATCACGAACGTCCGAATCGTAAATATATCTCAGCACTGATAGACAATTATATTTTGTTCTCGTAGCGCTCTCAGGGTTAAATGGCTTAACTCATTGAGTCCCTGTGTGCATAATTATGCACACTTATTTCAAAGCATAATATAACGAATAAAATACTCGTAATATAACGAATAGCATAATATAACGGCAAATTTTCTTTTAAAAACCTATGCAACAAGATTCTCTTTTCAGTCGTCTGTGTACGTTGAGACCTGTTGGGCATAATTATGCACATGTTCAATTTCCAAGTAAAAAAAAAAAAAACTTTTTTCTTCTATTAAAACCCCGATGAAGCCTTATCCACTTTTAATTTTTTTTTCTCCCTTAACAATAATTCAGGTCTGAAAGGTCTCTTTAATATTATACGTTTTATACAGGTTTATTGTTTATAAAACATAACAAATAATTGTATTTAAAGCACAAATTCATTAGCCATTCGTTAAACATTGTTCGTGTCATTCATCCCATTGAACTGCGTTTTGTTTCGAAAAATTATCGTTGTACTCCTTTTTGTATTTAGTTAAAACGGGACTCGTTAAACGTATTATTTTAACTGCGGTTCAACGAAAAATGAGATTTGACATGTATTCATATTTCTTATTCATCATTTTATTGCCATCCCGAATTTAAACACCATTTCAACTTAATTTATTTGGTGTAGGTTATAAAGTGCATTTAATTAATTGAAAAAAAACAAAATGCTCTTAACTCTTTCACGGCGGGGGACCACTTAACTGGCCCATACATAATACGTGCCGTCCTGGCGAGCGGCCATTTAAGTGGCCACTAACTTTGCGTGTCGATATCTCAGTCAAAATTAAATCTTCTTTAAAATTTTTAACCTGAATATAAGACAAAACGTGTCCTCTAGTGACATCTCTTTTAAAATCATCAAAACTTCAAGTACTTGATCCATAAGAATGATTTAAACAGACCGATTCGAGTCCGTCGAAATTTAAAGCATTTTAAATATTAGCGCCACACGTTCGGGTGTGTTGAAGGTCATGTTTCTAATGACGATTGCTCCCGATCAATATGACGTATTTTGCGTCGATATTTTTTTTGTAAGTACGCGTATTGCGTATTGAATTAATTGCCTTTTTCATTGATTATGGATTATTGTTTTCTTCGATTATTGCTTCTTATATTGTCGCACTATATTTATAGCTTTGATTTGGATAATATTACGTGTATATAGTATCAGCTAAAAAATGCATCGGCGCACAGTTCCACAGTAATCAGATTCGGGATAATGGTGAGTCATATTTTTATGTAGATACAATATAAATTTATTGAGGTAAGACACCGCCGCCTGTGGGACACACGAAAGATACTCGAGCCATCGCCGTAAAAAGGTTAACATGATATTTCATAACAAAATGGCGTAACACACACAAGTCACATAATGATAACTTTATTATCGCATAAAATATTTAATATATTTTTGTAAATGCATACGAAAATTCCTTTTGTTAGTTTGGGAACCAACCAAATATCGCATTCCAGTAGTATACTCGTACGATAGAAAGACAAGCAAATGATACACAATTCCACAATTATCAATAGATGGTTGCATATTCCATAATTGTCTGAAACACATACTCGTACCTGTTGCAGTTTCTAGAGGCAAGAATTTACTCGTACATCATACCTCGCCGATGTTTTGCATCCATAAGCAATCGATTGTTTAATGCCTCTGTTTTTGTTTTTTCCCCTTCTGCTTGCAAAGCGCTCAACTGAGGTAGCGGAATTGTACAAAAGATGGCAGATCAACAACGAGCTCCCGCTTTAGGTGTGTGCAACATTTTTAAACATGGGTACCGCAAATAGAAAAAATATATTTATTTAAAAAAAAAAAGAAATATAGAATAAGACACAATCGTACTTTTCTTTTACTTGTATGAACGACTGTCTTTACTTTTCATGCAGTGAGACTCTGGAACAAGTACACAACTACTCGTAATATTAAACTCACTCCGTAACTATTCTTTTACTTGTATGAGCGACTGTCTTTACTTTTCATGCAGTGAGACTCTGGAACAAGTATACAACTACTCGTAATATTAAACTCACTCCGTAACTATTCTTTTACTTGTATGAACGACTGTCTTTACTTTTCATGCAGTGAGACTCTGGAACAAGTACACAACTACTCGTAATATTAAACTCACTCCGTAACTATTCTTTTACTTGTATGAGCGACTGTCTTTACTTTTCATGCAGTGAGACTCTGGAACAAGTACACAACTACTCGTAATATTAAACTCACTCCGTAACTATTCTTTTACTTGCATGAACGACTGTCTTTACTTTTCATGCAGTGAGACTCTGAAACAAGTACACAACTACTCGTAATATTAAACTCACTCCGTAACTATTCTTTTACTTGTATGAACGACTGTCTTTACTTTTCATGCAGTGAGACTCTGGAACAAGTACACAACTACTCGTAATATTAAACTCACTCCGTAACTATTCTTTTACTTGTATGAGCGACTGTCTTTACTTTTCATGCAGTGAGACTCTGGAACAAGTACACAACTACTCGTAATATTAAACTCACTCCGTAACTATTCTTTTACTTGCATGAACGACTGTCTTTACTTTTCATGCAGTGAGACTCTGGAACAAGTACACAACTACTCGTAATATTAAACTCACTCCGTAACTATTCTTTTACTTGTATGAGCGACTGTCTTTACTTTTCATGCAGTGAGACTCTGGAACAAGTACACAACTACTCGTAATATTAAACTCACTCCGTAACTATTCTTTTACTTGCATGAACGACTGTCTTTACTTTTCATGCAGTGAGACTCTGAAACAAGTACACAACTACTCGTAATATTAAACTCACTCCGTAACTATTCTTTTACTTGTATGAACGACTGTCTTTACTTTTCATGCAGTGAGACTCTGGAACAAGTACACAACTACTCGTAATATTAAACGCACTCCGTAACTAGTATGTTTCAAAAATCGATCGAACTCTTAATATCAAGTCAGTAATAATAATAATAAAAAGGACAACTTATATAGCGCCGTTTAGAGAACGGAATTTCCTTAAAGACACTGTGACTCGGGATTTGAACCCACAATTTTTGACAGTCCTAAAATACTACAAAATAAATATATACATATAAACACATATGTCGAGTGTAAGGATAGGATGGTAGTGGCTGCGGTTATTAGATAAGGTACTTCTCCGCATCTGCGTATGTTCAGAAAAATATATTTGGCAAGACAACCGTAGAAAACTTACCACCGGAAATAAATGTTACGTGTTTCATTCCCAATTTGATTTTCCTTTCCACCAGATCTTATTTTTTCCACCGAATGATGGTATCTCACTTTTGCCATTGTTATTTATACTGTTCATGAAATTTGTACAATTTTTGCGACCTATGTACGAGTAACTTACTTTATCTGCTTTTGCCTTATCGGTTAGAAGAGGATGTCACCTGTCAAAAACCCGTCCAGATCTTTAAAACTAAAGTGTTAATAAAAAAATTTTGTGAACATGTTATCTGATTAAAAAATATGGAGATACATATGTTAAAAATATATTAAAAGAAATATGCAACTTTTTTTTATATTAGATTTAAAAAATACTGTCTTCATCATCATAAATACTGTCTTCATCATCATAAATACTGTCTTCATCATCATAAATATAATTTGTCTCATATCTTCCAGTTTAAATCTGGATTTAGATTATCTTACTGAGAAATTTAAAATCAATGATTAAAAAATGTCATTAAGTTTTGTCACACTCACGTGAGTCTATTTCTAATGAGCAATATTCAATATACAATATATACTTTTTCTAATAAGCAATATTTAAAAACGTGCAGAAATAATTTGACTATTTTCTTATGACAATTAATGACAACTTCATTTTCATAATTATGGATATCGTATACAAAAATCCATTGATATTAAAAACGTGTTCTTAAAATACTTGTATTATACAATACAATTTACATCAAATTTGACAAAAAGCATACCGTTGTAGTGGCGTACTCTTATTGGGTCTAATGGTATTTATTTTGGAGTGTCGAAAGACTTAGAAAGTAGATACCTATAGAAGACGTTACATATTATGGAAGAAGAATTTATGCCATCAACACACCATGTCCCTATTGGGGCAGGTAAAGAGAACATATCTCCATTTAATAATATCCTGACGCATCTTTCACTTCTGCCTCGTTCATACACTTCGTCACGGATACTGGCCTATTTTAAAAACTTTTCAAGTTTTCCTAGGTATTTACAAACTTTTTATACCTTCTATATTACTTGTATAAATTATTTTTTATAAATCTTTTATCATTCATTTTTTCCAAGTGGCCGAGCCATCTCAATGAACCTTTATTCGTCTTAAGCACTGCATCTTCTTTCGATCCGCGTATTCATTCCTTATAGTATCATGCATTGTTTTACTACACATTCTACGCAATATTCTTATTTCTGCCTGACTTAGGGTGGGTTTACGCTTAGTTAAGCATAAGAGTACTTTGCGTATCTCATTGTAAAAATTAAAAAGCAAAAAGAACTTTAAAAAACAAGGATCTTACTTTCAATACTTATTTTACTTTTCACGACCTCCGTGACCTGGTTGGTGAGACATATCTGTCTTGTGACCCGGAGGTTGCGGGTTCGATTCCTGCTGGAACCCAGATTTAAATAAAATGCTTTTTAGTCCTTTCACTTAAGTCCTCATAAACAGCTTTCAGGTTGGTTGAAGAAGGATGTCACATGGTAATAATTATACAAGGTTGTACTGTATACAAAGAAAGTGTTATACGTGATTCACTCGGGTGCTGCTATAGCTGCTAGACGTGATTTGTTTAGTAATAGTGTACTCGAGTCCCGAATTAGAGAACTCTTTAGGAGAGTTAGCTCTCTAAATGGCGCTTTATAAAATTGTACATTGAAAAAAAAATATTTGCCCCGATCTAAAATGTGTATATGTGTATGCCTATTGTATAATCAATGTACGTCAGCAGAAGTTGGAGCTCCTCTGCATCAGGCCTTGCCTCGCAACACGTGTGTTCGCGGCTTCTACAAAGCCCGCACTTATCTACAGGGTGCGCGCTGCTTGTCAAACTAGTGCCCGCGATGACCTGTGACTTCTGAATCAAGTAGAAAAAAGACAAAACTTAAATTTATAAAAATTTTCCATGCCGCTAAAAAATGGTGAATCCCGTCAGGCCGAACAAAATCTGCCAAAAAATAACTCGATCAATTTTCATTATTTTTCTTAAAATTACATATGACTAATTATTGACTTACCAAAGATTGTGAAATATAACACTTAAAACAGTTTTTATTAATAAAAATCCAAATTCGACTTTTTTTCAGGGTTGTCACACGCTCATATTTTAACTACAATACCCAATATGCAGTTATATTACAACATCCAATATGCAGAAAATATTTCACTACACAGCAAGAAACAATGAAGAAATATGTACGAGTACCTAGTTTTTGTTCACTGTTGTGCATAAAATAGTTCGATTTTGATATAAAACTAAGAAAAATATTATACAAAAGCACTCAAAAAATAATGATAGGATAGTTTCCCAGCGAGGTAAAAAGAATACAAAAAAAAGTTTGAAAAAAGAACCAACATACAAAAATACCAAGATCACGGTATTTATAAAAAAAAACAAAGAATTTTGGCTACAACTTAAAAAAGCTCTGAACGATGACGTCTATATCTGTGAAATAAGATTTAGAAATGACACAAATTAGAAATCAAAAAATAATTAAATACTTCTATATTTACTATATTTGAAAGTATCCTATATTAAATTTTATTAACAAGTTGCTTAAAAATAGTTACATTTCATTACATACTTGATTAAAATATAAAAAAACAGACTTGAAATATGTTATTTACAGTATTATAGATTATAACCTTACTTAACATAAATATTTAACTAAATCTATTAAACCTGCTTATATTTCGTAGTTCAATATGAATTTGATTCATAGAGACGGTCGCGCCATATTCCTTGTTGAGTAGATAGAGGGGACAGCTCTCCACACCTTCTTATCCTTACGAACAATCTTTGCTTTAGTCACACTCATATCCCGTCATGCATGATTTTCTATTTTTCGTCATACCTTTTCCTCAGTCGAAATTTTCCCAACTATATACGTCCATTCTTTCAACGGCCTACTGACTAACAAACAGTTGTCCCTAATCCGGCAATCGCTTACTCCAACGTTCATTGTGGAGTAAGCGATATACTCCACATACTCTTCACTTCAAATTTATAAATTTAATTCAAACTTACTTATTGTAATTATGTTTGCTTAGGTTGACTGAAATGAGTGATTGTAAATAACACAATCAAAAGTCACATTTCGTTATGTTAGTAACCTCAGACATCAAAAAACAGTAATGAATGTGTAGGAGAGTATATTTACACACATATGGAATCAGATATTTTCTTGCTTCACAATCAAGACAGAATACTTAATTGGGATAGACAGAGAGCACAGATCTCTACTTCATTCTATCCTGGCGCACATATTTCACTTCTGCCTCATCCATATACCTCATCATGCATACTATCCTATTACAAAGGCAATTCAGTCTTCCCTCTTTTAAATTTGAATCATTTGACCATTTGGCCTGCCACGTTTTTTTTAGTTATCAAATTTCTCGTGCGTTCTTTACTACTCGAATAGATATTTTAAATTAAATTTATTCGACGTGGCCGTTCAAACCATTAATTTATTCGACGTGGTCAAATCATCACAATTCTTCATTTTAATCAACGCATCTTCTTTTCATCGGTCTAATTTCATAATTCCTAATTTAGCCATGCATTGTTTTTCCACACGTTCAACGTAACGCTCTCATTTCTACCGCATTTATCTTAATTCCATAACTTTTTTGCCATGCACAAGTTTTGCTTCCATAAACACTGGGGCCATGATTCCATTAAGAGTTGTTCTTTCCTTGTCTTGAAATACTCGTATTTCAGTCGGTCAACACATTGAATAACCCACCCCAACCCACCCCACCATTCACTCTTTTCTTTTGCTACTTTCCTTCTCTTGAAATACTCGTATTTCAGTCGGTCAACACATTGAATAACCCACCCCAACCCACCCCACCATTCACTCTTTTCTTTTGCTACTTTCCTTCTCTTGAAATACTCGTATTTCAGTCGGTCAACACATTGAATAACCCACCCCACCCCACCATTCACTCTTTTCTTTTGCTACTTTTTTTTCAATATCATATTCGCAAGATCATCTTCTGTGAACATTTTTACAAAATACTGAAATGTTCTTAACCTACCCTAATACTTCGTTTTTCCCTTTTATTCACACAATCTTATTTACTCTCTCACATAAAACACGATTACATAAGACAATGTGTTGACATAACGGGAGGAAATTCACCAGAATTAAATGAAATTATCTTGTCTTTACTTTACCTACTCTAATACGGATACATCGTGATGATGACGATAATAAGATGTAATCTTATTGTTAAACAAAATTTCCGATTCGGTTAAATGACCCATAAACATCCCGGAATCCACGGGACAGCTCATGCTCGACCACCGTAAAATTAGGGGTATATCCCACCCACACACCCCTCCAGATGTGGCAGCCTGGTGCACATACATCACTGGCTCAGGGCTGCTCCCTCCTCTCTACAGTCGTCTATCAATTCTGCCGCTCAAAGGATGCCGCCCTAATTATGGTCGGATGTTAAAACAAACATTTGGTAGATCATGGGAACTTGTTTTGGGGAAAAGCAGGGTTGGACCTAAACTAGGTTGTAAGTTGTGTAAAACTAGGGATAATCTTACGTTTTTGAATAGTGTAATTCTTCAAGTACGTTAAGTAAAATCGAATGTGTTTGTGCTTTATGAACAATTTGTTTTAACTTCTGAAATAAGGAAACTTAGAAAGTCACAGAAATCGTAGAAGTCGTACGAGATGTATGGATAAGAAAGAGGTGTAGGATATGTATCTAAGATAGAAAAGTCTAGCGCTCTGTTATCTTTGCCTGCCCCGACAGGGAGATGGCGTGATGGTGTGTACATGTCACTTTAACCTCCGTGGTCTAGTTGTTAAGACGCCTGTGTCCGTGTCCCAGCCCGCATGTTACAAGTCTGGCTTTCACTTAAGGTTTGTAAAACACCTTTCTAGATGGTTTGAAAGAAAATGCTATGTAGCATTAAACCCGGTAGGCTGTATCGTATACAACTGTTACACTTCACTTGCACCTGATGCTAAATATCATTCTATTGTATCATATAAAGTAAAACCTGAATGGATTTTTGTCATGTGGTCGTATTTGTTACATATGAATATTCAGTTCGGATCTCATTGAATGAGAATCTTAGCTAAATCAAAACACCATTAAGGTAAGTCGGTTCACTCAATGGCGCATAATCTTAAAAGGCCTATTCCTGAAAATCGAACAAAGACATACTCGTATGTTATATTGTACCACCTGAAATTGAAGCGAATCTCTCTAAAATCTTGATAGAAAACCAACGTTTTATCAACTACCTAAACCACGAGAGATTTTTTTCAAATGATTGTTCGAGTATATTGACAAAAAAACTAAAACACGACATGAAATATACGAGTAATTACTTCCAGCCCGGGGTTACTGGATCGTTTCCCGTTGATATCCAGATTTATTTTAAAGTATCGGCTCGGGTATAATTTAAAGTATCGGCTCGGGTGTAACTTAAAGTATCGGCTCGGGTATAACTTAAAGTATCGGCTCGGGCATAACTTAAAATGTACACAGCGCATTTAGACAACAGACACTTCTCAAGGGCGCTCAAACTCGGGATACGAACCCACTTTTATTGTCAGATTAAAAATATTAAAGAAAAAAGTTTACTTTAAGGATATGAAGGTGGTTGTCGCCACTAGATAAGGAATTTTCTAAATGTATTTAGAAAAACATGTTTGACTAGAAAACCTACCAAGGGAATACAAACTACTAAGAAACCTTTGTAGATCTTCCAATATATGATAACAACATATTCAGCTTTAGGTGGAGTGTAGTGTTTAATGTTCATATATGATCATATATTTTGACAAGACTTACTAAAAAGGGTTGTCTTTAAGGATTTCCTAAAGCTGCACAAGCCAGCCACCCATATGTTCTCCAGAAAATGAACGTTAACCAAAAACAAAGATAATCAATTCATTATACTCGTATATTACGCAATAATAATATAACTGTTGCAATAACAAAATAAACATTTTAAAATTAAGAAAAATAATCTGAAATGGGATAAAACAAATAAAAACATACTCGTATACCATGGAATATTGTGCACATTTTCAGGAACACCTAAATAGCCAAAAATCGCAATTTATTTCTTAAATTCAAATATAGAAGACCAACTCACGTCTGGTCAATACAGTAACGCTCGAGTGTGTATTAGTCACTAACGTATCTACGAGTAAATCGTATCCTTGCTTACACTCATTTTACCTTATTTTTTTATACTATTTTTATCTATCAATAAAAGTTAATTGAATTCCCAAGTTACAGCGTTGTTTGTAGAGTCCGCTCTCTAAGTTATTATTTTAATAATATATAGATTTTCACGAATTAACATATTTCAGAAATTTTATTGAACTGATAAAAAAGGCACGTTTGATTCAGAAAAGGACTCTTAAGGCCACTTCATTAAATATACCTTCCCAAAACTTATTCCATCAGCCGCTGCCTTTGATTTCGAGACGTTAATCAATTTAATATTTCCTTGGAACGATTTTATTTTATAATACGGTCGAAGAATCAAACAAATTACATATTTTCTGGAACAAATTATAATTTAATCATTCAAGTTATATAGTAATAATTCGCCATAAAAGACTTGTGATTTTCTTCAGTAGCAATTATCTCCCGAGTAACATTGGTCTTTCTGAGAATTCCAGGTTTACCAAGAACGAATAATATGGTTTCTCTGAGTCTGAAACCACATTGCTTTACGTGTTATTGTCTAAATATTTTATTGAAAATATAGAATATGGGACATGAACAAAATATGGTCTATGTTATAATAAATAAACCAAATCATTAATGTATAAAAAATATAATATTTTTTTAAATTTTATATTCTATCTACTTAGCTCGTTGCACTTAATTTTATTGCAAGCCTCATGACCCACGCTTAGCCGGTCTTTTCAGATGAAAACATTTTATTGCAAGCCTCAAGACCCACGCTTAGCCGGTCTTCTCAGATGAAAACATTTTATTGCAAGCCTCAAGACCCACGATTAGCCGGTCTTCTCAGATGAAAACATTTTATTGTAAGCCTCAAGACCCACGCTTAGCCGGTCTTCTCAGATGAAAACATTTTATTGCAAGCCTCAAGACCCACGTTTAGCCGGTCTTCTCAGATGAAAACATTTTATTGCAAGCCTCAAGACCCATCGTTAGCCGGTCTTCTCAGATGAAAACATTTTATTGCAAGCCTCAAGACCCACGCTTAGCCGGTCTTCTCAGATGAAAACATTTTATTGCAAGCCTCAAGACCCACGCTTAGCCGGTCTTCTCAGATGAAAACATTTTATTGCAAGCCTCAAGACCCCCGCTTAGCCGGTCTTCTCAGATGAAAACATTTTATTGCAAGCCTCAAGACCCACGCTTAGCCGGTCTTCTCAGATGAAAACATTTTTTACAATTTGTTTTTAAAGCTAAAAGAATATGTATAATTTTGATTTTATTTATTTATGAATAAAAAAATAAATATACTACGAGTATATATCATATAACTCGAACCGGACAGTATCAAAACATGCCAAGATGAGAGTCAACAATAGTATTTTAGTGCCAACTTTGATATATGGAAGTTAAACGTGCACATAAAAGAAAGACTGAAAGGAACCAAATAAATGCTGTATAAATACGTGCACTTGAGAATTTATGGGATAACAAAGTGTGACACGTAACGTAATGAAGCAATTAGGGATGAATGTGAACTTAAGACACATATAGTATGTTGAATAAGATGAAGAAGAGCACTCTAAGATAGTTTGGGCACGTGAAACAAATTAGGGATGAATGTGAACTTAAGACACATATAGTATGTTGAATAAGATGAAGAAGAGCACTCTAAGATAGTTTGGGCACGTGAAACAAATTAGGGATGAATGCGAACTTAAGACACATATAGTATGTTGAATAAGATGAAGAAGAGCACTCTAAGATAGTTTGGGCACGTGAAACAAATTAGGGATGAATGTGAACTTAAGACACATATAGTATGTTGAATAAGATGAAGAAGAGCACTCTAAGATAGTTTGGGCACGTGAAACAAATTAGGGATGAATGTGAACTTAAGACACATATAGTATGTTGAATAAGATGAAGAAGAGCACTCTAAGATAGTTTGGGCACGTGAAACAAATTAGGGATGAATGTGAACTTAAGACACATATAGTATGTTGAATAAGATGAAGAAGAGCACTCTAAGATAGTTTGGGCACGTGAAACAAATTAGGGATGAATGTGAACTTAAGACACATATAGTATGTTGAATAAGATAAAGAAGAGCACTCTAAGATAGTTTGGGCACGTGAAACAAATTAGGGATGAATGCGAACTTAAGACACATATAGTATGTTGAATAAGATGAAGAAGAGCACTCTAAGATAGTTTGGGCACGTGAAACAAATTAGGGATGAATGTGAACTTAAGACACATATAGTATGTTGAGTAAGATGAAGAAGAGCACTCTAAGATAGTTTGGGCACGTGAAACAAATTAGGGATGAATGTGAACTTAAGACACATATAGTATGTTGAGTAAGATGAAGAAGAGCACTCTAAGATAGTTTGGGCACGTGAAACAAATTAGGGATGAATGTGAACTTAAGACACATATAGTATGTTGAATAAGATGAAGAAGAGCACTCTAAGATAGTTTGGGCACGTGAAACAAATTAGGGATGAATGTGAACTTAAGACACATATAGTATGTTGAATAAGATAAAGAAGAGCACTCTAAGATAGTTTGGGCACGTGAAACAAATTAGGGATGAATGTGAACTTAAGACACATATAGTATGTTGAATAAGATGAAGAAGAGCACTCTAAGATAGTTTGGGCACGTGAAACAAATTAGGGATGAATGTGAACTTAAGACACATATAGTATGTTGAATAAGATAAAGAAGAGCACTCTAAGATAGTTTGGGCACGTGAAACAAATTAGGGATGAATGTGAACTTAAGACACATATAGTATGTTGAATAAGATGAAGAAGAGCACTCTGAGATTGTTCGGGCACGTGAAACAAATCAATGAAGA
This sequence comes from Odontocerum albicorne, assembly GCA_949825065.1. Classification (NCBI taxonomy): domain Eukaryota; kingdom Metazoa; phylum Arthropoda; class Insecta; order Trichoptera; family Odontoceridae; genus Odontocerum; species Odontocerum albicorne. Next base: position 5,067,705 of record OX463851.1, on the reverse strand, counting down.
TTAAAAAATGTTAAAGATGTCTTATGAAACAACCAAACTGGAACCCTTGTTTAAAAAATGGGTACAGTCGCTAGGTTAGAAAACTTAAGGCGTTTTACCATTTACGCTAGCGAAGAAATACAAAAAAAATATTTCTGTCAGTCATAAATAGAACTCGAATTAAATGATTGGATACAATCGAAGTCATAGATGTCCCAATACCCTCGAAAACAAGGTGATAAACACGCATAGGTTATCCAAAGGCTGTAGTTTATTGCGTGATTTTGAATACTTACAGTACGTTATACAAATTACCAAGTATCCTTACCTTATAAAATATTTCAGGTTGATGAGTACGTTGAAAGGGACACTGAAAGAAGGGTGGCGATAAACAAGGTAAACTTGTATAGGTACAACAACCGTTAAATAGGTGCAACATCAGCGCTTTGTGAAAAGTAGTAAAAAGACAATTCATCATTGTGTGTTGGTGCTCACCTTAACGAAGGGAAGCTTGGAATTGGCAAAAGAATAAAAGTAAAATTAATGTAAAAAATTGTGAAGTGTCAATGTATGAAAAAAAGACGGAATGAAGACATCAGAAATGATAAAATGGATGTTTTGATTAACTCATTGATCGCCAATAGGATTTTTGTAAAATGTCCAAAAAATGTGTGTACGTTTTTAGGTTTTTAATTTAATATAACCTACCTATCACATTCATGAGTATATCTTTTAGAACCATGAAGATGTCCTAAGGCCATATCGTAGTAAGATAGAGAAGGGCCATGTCGGCCAAGTTTAATAGTAGTTTAATACAGAGCGCGTAGCCGACGGACAGAATGACACTCTAAAGTTAGGTATGCCGTGTCAGTCACCGGTGGCCGACACGGCCCAATTGGAATACCTCGGTGTCGGCCACCGGTGGCTGACACGGCGATCAACGTGTTAAGATGAAGAAAGGAGCTTTAAGCTGGTTTGGACATATGAAGAGAATGAATAACGAAAAAATGAATAAGGGAGTATATCATACTTAGTCATTATCTCGTTACTTATTTCGTTAGTCACCAATAGACCGAGGAAAACAATAACAGAATATTATGCATGACGAGATGTACGATTGTGGAGGAATTGAAAGTTGTGTGTTCGGATAAAAAATGTTTGAATATCTGTTCTCTCTGCCTTCCTCGCAAGGGACACTGCATGTATGTATGTATGTAAAAAAAAAGATAAAAGACATCGTTCATTTATTTTCCGCAAATCTTTCACCACTTTCGTGGGACCCATATTTTACGAGTATATTATATATGCTCATGTATTCCTAGACTCGTAGACCCCTCTCTCCAGCCGTTACTTGGCTTTCAGCGTCTTGCTCAGTTCCCGTAACAAACTGTTTTCTCCCCCATGATATCCACTTACGCATCCATCTGAACCTCGACCCGACTCCGAGTACCTGTCGTCTTCATTTTGTTGGCGTGTCATCCATAAAGGATTTCGATACACGTATCGGTTCTTAGATACAGAGAGAAAATTGACAAAATATTCGGCCAATCTCTATATCTATAAAAACCAAATAATTCAAGCATATTTTCGCTACAGTAACATCAACAAACACTTACGATTTTCATAAATTACCCACATACGAGTACATAATAAATTACACACATACGTGTATTCGAGTGCATAATAAATTACACACATACGTGTATACGAATATATAAAAAATTACAGACATACGTGTATTCGAGTACATAATAAATTACACACATGAGTGTATACGAGTACATAATAAATTAGACACATACGTGTATACGAGTATATAATAAATTACACACATGCGTGTATACGAGTACATAATAAATCGAAGGGAATATTTTATTTTTATACGATTATGTTATAATATGTATAACTTAAAATGTTTGCTTTGTTATTATTATACATTTTCATGTCGTCTGAAAGAAAACAAATTAAAAAAATACGTCTATACATACCATCCCGCCATTTCCCTGTCGAGGTGAACAGAGTGCCAGCTTTTCTTATCGCGACACACATATTTCGCCATTTCTACATCCATACAACTTCTACGATTTCTCTGACTTTTAACAGTACCTGTTTTCAAAAAATCATTAACTTAATCAACTCACACTTTTCTAGATCGTCCTCTACCACGCATCACATTTCATCACATGTGTACCGTATATTTATTTTTTCATTAGTATTTAATTATTCACGCATTCTATATGCCCAAACCATCTCAGACTGCTTCGCACATCTTACTTAATATATCAGTCCAAAGTTCACATTCATCCCTTATTATTTCATTCCAAATTCTGTCATACATTGTCCTCCCATATATTCTTCTCAGTGCACGCATGCGAATGTTGTTGCCTTTTCGCGTTTATAGTATAATCAATACGTTCGATGAAAAACGGCGAGTTCTGTACTTACTCCTGTGGTTTTCAATTCTCGATTAATTAAGCCGAAGATCCGAGGGTGGGTCAAATCTGGCGTTATGGCAGAAGTTGATATGTCCGTTTTTTCTCATTTTGTGTTTATTCTCCCAATTTATAGAAAATATTTCTCAGTTTATTGTGGCAAAACTTGGTGTGTCAGTCATTATCCAAACAAAATATATACTGTTTGGAAAAATTTTAAAAATGTTTATTTGTACTGATTTTAACAGCTTATCAAAGTTAATATTGCTTCTCCTGTAAACTAAGGTAAAACGGACATATCAACTTCTGCCATAAACGAGACTTTTGTTTTAGAGCGCGTCATTTTAAACGGAGTGCGCGGCCGCCTCGAGGAGTGCTGAGTGTATCAGAAGTGGGAAGAGCGGTCGGCCGGACTCGGCAGATTCCGTCATTACTATGACACACGATGTCTGAGAAAGAGGTGCACCGTCGATTGCGCAACGCATAATTATCAAGTTTCTCGCTCGTGAGGACGTAAAACCGGCCGAAATTCTGCGGAAACTGACGGCACAGTTCGAGAATCAAACACTGTTTGCCTGGCATAAGGAGTTCATGAAAGGCCGTGAAGAGGTCTAAAACGGGAGCCACGATCATCGCTCACGGACGAGCATTACTGAATAGAACATTAACGCCATTCGTGATCTTCTGGAAAGCGGCCGACGTTTGACGGCTTCCAAATTTGTTCTGAGATAGGAATAAGTTATGGGAGCACTCAATCCATATTCACAAAGGACCTAGGATTCCGTAAAGTGTCTGCTCGATAGGTCCCACGTATTTTGACTACAGAACAAAAGCTGGCACGTCTATGAGCGGCGCTTGATGCGGTTTGCACAAGAAGGGAACGCATTTTTGAGTCGCATCGTTACCTGCGATGAAACTTGAGTACACCATTACACGCCCGAATCGAAACAAAACAGCCAGCACGGAGTGGAGAAAGAAGGATAAAGCAGCCCCTGTAAAAGCCAAGACTCGTCTGTCAGCTGGTAAAGTGCTTGGGACCGTTTTTTGGGACCGGCGCGGCATTTCTCACATAGATTTTTTGCACGATCATCGCACCCTCAATGCGACGTACTACTGTGAATTTTTGAGTGAAGTTAAACTTGCTTATCGATGCAAAAGACGTGACCAACCGATACGAAAAGTTATTCTTCTCTATGACAACGCGAGGCCCCATCATAGTGCAGCTGTAACATGCGAACAATTGGAGGAAATGAGTTGGACATGACTGGAACACACTTCCTGTAGCCCTGATCTATTGTCGTGTGACTTTCATATCTTTGGGGCACTGAAAGAAGCTCTGCAAGGCCAACGATTCAACGACGACGATGGAGCAGAGAGGTTTGTGCCCAATTGGCTGCTGACACAGCCCACTTCTTTTTACGATGACGAGATAAAAAAACTACCGATCCGCTGGAAAAAATGCATTTCTAAAACAGCTTATGTAGAAAAACTATGTGTACTTGGTCTTTTTCTTTCTGCAAATAAAAAAATTAAAACAAAAAAGTCTCGTTTCTATTTGATCCACCCTCGTAATGTTATCTCCCGGCCGTGCTATTCAATGTGACCGAATCGCCAGTTCAGATATATTGAAAGGTACCATACGAACGACACCATATAAACGGTTCGCTCCGTGACTCAGTTGCTGAGACACCTGTCTTCCAACCTGGAAGTTGTGGATTCGATTCGCTTTTTTTCCTGTCTGGTTTTCACATCAGGCCTCTTTAACATCGTTCTGGTTGGTTGAAAAATATTTACGCATGGCAATAAGTCCACCAGGCTGCACTCGAAAACGTACAACGTAAATATAATATAATGAAAAAAAAACACGTGAATACTTTCATATAACACTGTGCGAAAAATATATGTTGAAAATGACCAACCACATCAAGTCCATGTTGGTATATTTTAAGAACAAAACGCAAAAATTGTAAAGTAAAATATTTTGTATCCGACCGAAGTCGGGTGCCAAAGATAGTTCTAAATATTTTGCGGTCACAAAAGCCACGGTGGAGTCAAGTGTCACGTATGTACGTAAAATACGTGAATATTCAGTCGGCTACGTGGTACCCTCTCTAACGACCGTAACGAGAACGTGTGAGAGCTCGCATTCCATTGACATTTGTGGTCGTCGGCTGAGATTTGATTTACCCTATTATCCAAATGGCACCGGACACGGTCTAATAACAGGGCAGCATAATTGAACTAATGATAACCTAATATTATCGTGGTCTTTCCCCCTCCGACAAACGACAAAATATAATCACATTAACCAAATTTTAGAGAAAGAAATAATAAATTAGAAGCAAAAAGAGACGAGCAAATACAAACTAAGCTATTAAAGCTGAGATTCTCAAAAGTTTGAAATTATGTTATACATACACACAATAACATCATTTCCGTGTTGAGGTAGGCAGAGAGTACAGGGCACTAGACTTTCCTATCTCGACACACATCCTTAGCCTCTCCTTCACCCGATACACCTTCTTATACAACTCCAACGATCTTCTCTGACTTTCTACTTTTTCCTCTTTCAAAATATCATCCACTTGATTCAAGTATGCTTTCCTTGGTCTTTCTCTACCATACATTCTACTTACACTTGCACTGTATATTTGTTTTATTAGTCTTTTTTCATTGACATATCACAATATTCTGAAACGTTTATTAAATCTATTGATACGAAATCTTTGGTAGAAATTATCTTCTTTTTCATTATGTACCGTATCAAGTCTTCTAGACGTTGACAATCATCTTGAGAAAATATCTCTGTCATTGGCGGCAAGAAACAATTCCTAAACAGTCTGGATCTGTCCATTCAAAAATGTTGCATAAACAAGACAAACTATTTTTGCTAATTGCTAAACGATTTAACCTATTAATATGTATTAACTTTAGGGTGAAGTATTTTTCCTCTCAATATATAACCCAGATCTTATCTTTCGACATTTTGTGATATTTAAGTGAAACTTTTTTTACAAAACTTGGGTAACAATTGGAATTGACCCGCGACGCGTATTGGTAGTGGTAGACAGGCGTCTTAGAAGCTACTCCATGGAACTAGGCTGTATTGAAGAGTATAAAATACGAGAATATACACACACATATATTCATGGCGTTTAAACCCATCGTGAGTTTAAGGCTGATTGGGCAATAGCTCTCCACCGGATACTTCCGTGCCAGCCTTCCCCAGCTTCCAGTTTAATGTGTTCAGCAGTCAACTCTTACTCTTGTAGTTTCCAAGTCTCACATTTAGTCTTTAGGAATATGTCAATGTTTTGATCTTTAATTTGTTGAATATATCCCTGAAGATTGTGATACTCCTAATTAGTCGGGTGGAAAAGGAGTTTGTGGTTGAATAAAAACAGCATTTTTCTTCCACCACAAAATATTATATATCTTCCTTAGTTTCTAAGTTTCACAAATCATCTTGAGGAATATATCAATGTTTTGAACTTTAATTTGTTGAAAATTTCCCTGAAGAGGAGCTGTGACACTTGAAACTAGTCGGGTGTAAAAAAAGTTTGTGGTTAAATGAAAACAATTTTTTTTATTCCAACACGAAACATATCAATCTTACTCTCTTAGTTTCCAAGTCTCACAACTTATCATCAGGGATAATATGTCCCGATTTTGTGCTTTAATTTGTTGAACGTATCCCTGAAGAAAAGTTTTCACAAACGAAACTAGTCTTCAGTGAGATTTATTTTGTTATAAAATAAAAAACAATTATATTTTATTGCAATTTCGTTATACCATTACAATATCTTGTAACCAACCAGAAAGATATTAAAACGGTCGTAAGTATAAACCACAATGGTTTTCAATTAAAAGTTTTGTTAAATAATGATTTATACCAACGTCGAGGATTAAGTGACCTATCTGTTATGATTATCTTCAGGATAAACGATCGACAAACTATTGGGTTTATTAATTATCCGACCATTTCCAAACAACTGCTAAATATTCATGAAGCTTAATTGCAATATTTATTTAGACAATGTATCATGGTTCGTAAACTGTATTTATTCTAATTTGAGATTAAAGGAAACCGGCTGGCCCGATCGATATGTCCGATGTCTACCTACAGGAGGTCGGTATACTCGTATTTTGGGACATAACGATCTTACGAGTATGTTGATTGGAAATCATTATTTATTCTCTAATAATGTTTTAACATTCAATGCAGAGGCAGCAGCTACTATACTTAACAGGCCTGTCAAACAAATAAAAAATAGACCTAGGTATTTATGTATTGTAATAATAACAATAAAATGACAATCCATATAATAAGCTGGAAAGATAAAAAGGTGGTGGCTGCGGCTATAAGATCAAGTACTTCCCCGCATCTGCATATGTTTAGAAATAATATAATAATTATTATTAGCCGATCCCTTTTCTGGGCCTCTTGTCTCGTCGGTCTCTTGGTCGGACCATTATATGGTAGCTAGTAGCAACGTTTATAGATTCCACATCTTTTTTCGCAATCAAAAATATTTTTAGACCATCAACTTAAGATAAGAAAATAATAAGAATAATGAAAGGACAATTTATACAGCGACGTTTATAGAGCAAACTCTCATCGAGGGCGCTCTAATTCGGGATTCGAACCCACTATTATATCAATAGATTAAAAATATTACAAAAAAACCAGTTGAGTCTAAGGATAGGAAGGTAGTGGTTACGGCCATAATATTAGGTACTACCCTGTATCTGCATGTGTTCAGAAAACATATGGTAAGAAAACCGCAGAAAACTTATCGAGAGAAGATTAACTACAAAGAGACCTATGTAGATCTTCCGATCTTCCGATATGTAATAGTAACTCATTTGGCTTTAGGTGGAGTGTAGTGTTAATATTCAACCATAGATTTAGATAAGACTTGCCCGAGATCGAACTGATTTCGCCACGGTGATAAGCTAGTATGCTAACTACTCGTACTACACTATCAAAGTTCTTAGGACTGACAACTTGTCTGCATCTGCTTAGAAATAATTTCATTAGAATGCTGTCATCTAATAATGGATAAGTGGTCCCAGACAAATAATCAAAGCCATCCAATCTAACATACGAATAGCTACCAAACTACTTTTTATATAATACTCGTAGTTTATCAACGCTTTGGTTTTTCATTTAATAGAACTCAATATTCAAATATTTAACATGAAAATACTTTGTTTTATCACTGCGACACATGTTTCCGACAGGAAACAAAAAAGTTCCGCCTGAAGAACTTTAGGATAGGAACGATGCAGAGCAGTGGTCCGAGGTAGATGAAAGAGGATCATGTGATCACTTCAAGCCTGATCCTCTGAATAAGATAAGAATACGCAAAATGTATCATCAAACTCACAGATCAAAAATCAAAATTTTACTTGACGATTATTTTATGCTCAAGAATTCAGAATTTACTATGAATAACTCATGTTGATGATTGTCAATCAAATTAGAATTATGTTCATATATGCTATTATTCTGAAGCGAATCAATATGATTTATTTAATTTCTTGCTAACTGCTATTCACCGTTTGCACACCCCTGAATCCAATCAAAAAATTCCGAGATTGAAAACCAATTTTAATAAATGAGGAATATATAATATTTTTCTTTATCTTTATTGGAAAAAGTGTTGAAAGAACTTCCGAGTTATGTATGTTGATGGTATTGTTTCAGGTTTCAAACGTATTGATTCAGGTTCATTTATAAAAAGGATACTGTATGTATGTATGTATAAAAGTGGCAATCCTTACACAAAATTTAATTTCTTACTTGTTATCATTAGTGAAATAAATTAATAAATTATTCTTTTATTTCTCATTCATTCAATTGGTACCCCCTTCAACAAATTTGAATTCGGACACATTAAAAAAAATTGTTGCAAAACAGTTTTATCTTCAGCCCCATTAATCGAGCCTTTTAGTTTAGAAACTCTTAAAAAGACACGGAAGTGACGATTAATCATTGGACATGTTCGCAATACTACGCCGCACGTGAAGAAGCAACAAAGAATGCATACATCTATGTTAGCCCGTGTGAGTATTGTTTCCATACGAACCCTTCAACTACCGAGTGGACGTCAACCGTAGTACCATACTCTGAAAAATCGTATCAAATTTAGTAGGAAAATATTTTTCTCAAAATAATTAAATTTAACAGTACGGGAACACTTTGACGTAGAATAACAACAAAAAACAGCGAAGGTATTTGAAAGAATGAGAACAAAAAGTAATAAACATCCGTTCTAAATAATAATACATATTTACGAGTATATAACGAGTAAAATACTCGTAGCAAGTCAGCGAAGTTGGGTGGCGGGGCGGCGGCGACTCTTCGCATGTCTCCGGAATTACTCGTAGATTTATTTGGTAGGCGTGTTATGTTAGATTTGCTCAGTGTACGAGTACTTGATTGATTGAGCCGATAATGGCCACTCGAGAATCCCAACTCCGGCGTGTTTCACTTTATACTTCTTTAATAAATAAATTCCTTCTTTCAAAATATCATTCCTTTTTATCTAACCATACTTTCCTTGGTTTTCCTCTATCACGCGTTCCACTAACATTTTCACTGTATATTTATTTTGTCAATATTTTTTAATGCATTCGTTCTATTATACATGCCCAAACCATCTGAGAGTGCTCTTCTTCAACTTATTTAACACAAGTCTTGAGTTCACATTCATCCCTAATAACTTCGTTCCATATTCTGTTATAATATAAATATAATGCAAATGAAAAATTTCGTACGTATGTGTACCACCAAAACATATGGTTTTTAAGATCATCGGTTTTTATTGTAAAATCAGCTTCTCTTTACTTATTGCAGGACCTATATATCTCCTCATCTTCCCAATTATTGTACTTCTCGGTGTTGTGCGACCTTCATCAAATTACCCGTGCTAAGCCACTTGATGTCATCCATCAATCTTGCTGGAGAAAGTTCTTGTGTCCTTTTGGTCGTTTGCGGTTCTACTTGAACCGTTTAATCTCTCCCGCTACTACCCACCCACACCTGAGTTTGGTTGCGGGTAATTTATCTCTTTCTGACTTTGAATGTTCATCACGTCATCACGTACATCTGGATAGATATTTTTTTTTCTATTTCTCTTTTCCGTCGACTATTCCAGCTGTCTCTTACATTATTTATTTTGCCTTCTCCTTCCCCAACTTATATTTTAGACAAGATATTTGTTTTGTCAAAACCGATATTTTAGTCATATAAAATTTCAGTCTAGTTAACTAAAGTGTGCTTCGTTACCCAACTGGTTTTGTGCGGATCGTGTGATAGGGAAGGGACGCGCACTGGGTATAACCAATTGAAGGAGGGATACTACTGGGAGATGTACTTGATTGATTGAGCCGATTATGCCCATAATCGGCTCTTGAGTGGCCATAATCGGCTCAATCAATCAAGTACATCTCCCAGTAGTATCCCTCCTTCAATTGGTTATACCCAGTGCGCGTCCCTTCCCTATCACACGATCCGCACAAAACCAGTTGGGTAACGAAGCACACTTTAGTTAACTAGACTGAAATTTTATATGACTAAAATATCGGTTTTGACAAAACAAATATCTTGTCTAAAATATAAGTTGGGGAAGGAGAAGGCAAAATAAATAATGGAAGAGACAGCTGGAATAGTCGACGGAAAAGAGAAATAGAAAAAAAAATATCTATCCAGATGTACGTGATGACGTGATGAATGTCCCTGCAGACATCCAAGATCCATCTAGGGCTGATAATTATTATGTTGCGCAAAATCATCAACTTCACAGTTCCCCATGCCTATTGATGCGTCCATAGACGTCACCCGTCGTAATGAGATTCGCCGATTCCAGTCGCGACAGTCACGGAAACGAGATATTTATATGTAACGTTTATGTATTTTATAACATTAATATTATATATGTACCAAATCCTATACTTTCCTCTCTATAAAGCTGTACACCACCACCCAAATGTCCAAAATAAACAACCCAAGTTCGTTTCACAATATCCGATAAAGAAGTAAGGTGTCCTGAAATCGGACTGACCCTCCGAGTGTAAATTATTAACTAGAGATCAGCGGGACCATTTTCCACCCGGCTGCCATGCCGGGTGGATTTGCCACCTGAGAAATTCACTTTTCAAGGATGGATTATCTATCTGGTTGCCTACAATACTAATCTACACTTCACCTGAGAGCTGTGCCTGCACCAGCACCAATGTGGTATTAAACAACTGCCAGTTCCAGCCGAGGATCATTCACCAGTCAGCAGCCGACCAGCAAAGACGTATCCACTCCAGCTCTCCCGTTTTCATCACGGTTTGACTTCCCCGGCTGCCTTCGTACTGCCCGGACCAGCATTGCCGCCTGCCAGAGCCGCTTCGCCGTCCCGCCCGAACCTGCATTGCCACCCATCTAGAGCCGCCTTAGCTCCATTCTTGGGCCAACGCGGCTAACCTACCTAAACCGCTACCTGCCTACTCGTATTGTATCACCCTGATATTCCAAATAAAATGGTAACATTATCTTGTTATGTTTTTATTGTCGTCCTGAGACTCTTGAATACTCGTACTTTCCTCCAGTCACGATGGTAGTACCGTAGAGACATTTACATTTTCTATTACTGGGAGGTGATATCACTATGTTTATCGTACACTGCACTGACACTTAACACTTTTATTGTCGTCCTGAGACCCTTGAATACTCGTAATTTCCTCCAGTCACGATGGTAGTACCGTAGAGACATTTACATTTTCTATTACTGGGAGGTGATATCACTATGTTTATCGTACACTGCACTGACACTTAACACTTTTATTGTCGTCCTGAGACCCTTGAATACTCGTAATTTCCTCCAGTCACGATGGTAGTACCGTAGAGACATTTACATTTTCTATTACTGGGAGGTGATATCACTATGTTTATCGTACACTGCACTGACACTTAACACTTTTATTGTCGTCCTGAGACCCTTGAATACTCGTAATTTCCTCCAGTCACGATGGTAGTACCGTAGAGACATTTACATTTTCTATTACTGGGAGGTGATATCACTATGTTTATCGTACACTGCACTGACACTTAACACTTTTATTGTCGTCCTGAGACCCTTGAATACTCGTACTTTCCTCCAGTCACGATGGTAGTACCGTAGAGACATTTACATTTTCTATTACTGGGAGGTGATATCACTATGTTTATCGTACACTGCACTGACACTTAACACTTTTATTGTCGTCCTGAGACCCTTGAATACTCGTAATTTCCTCCAGTCACGATGGTAGTACCGTAGAGACATTTACATTTTCTATTACTGGGAGGTGATATCACTATGTTTATCGTACACTGCACTGACACTTAACACTTTTATTGTCGTCCTGAGACCCTTGAATACTCGTAATTTCCTCCAGTCACGATGGTAGTACCGTAGAGACATTTACATTTTCTATTACTGGGAGGTGATATCACTATGTTTATCGTACACTGCACTGACACTTAACACTTTTATTGTCGTCCTGAGACCCTTGAATACTCGTACTTTCCTCCAGTCACGATGGTAGTACCGTAGAGACATTTACATTTTCTATTACTGGGAGGTGATATCACTATGTTTATCGTACACTGCACTGACACTTAACACTTTTATTGTCGTCCTGAGACCCTTGAATACTCGTAATTTCCTCCAGTCACGATGGTAGTACCGTAGAGACATTTACATTTTCTATTACTGGGAGGTGATATCACTATGTTTATCGTGCACTGACACTTAACACTTGACACTCGCTTCTTATAATCTTCAGTGCGAATAACTGCGAATCGATTCCAACTTCAAGGAGTGCAAATATTTCACTCTTAGAAGAACTGGGATGTAAAAAAATAAGCAGGATAGGTGGACATATGGTATATGTGCAAGGAGGATAAAACTCATATTCACCGATTTTGAGATATTTGAGGTAACATTATGTCGATTTTAAAGGACTATAATGAAATAAAAAATATTAAATTGGAATTTTCCATCAATTACACATTTTGTTTCCTGTTTCTACTCGTCATTATTATATACTCGTGTATATATATCTCTTTCTCCACCTTTGCGTCATCTGAGAACTTACTACCTATGTAGAGGCGTTTTTTAACTCTTTTATTATTTTTCCGAATGTCGCGTTTGCTTTTCGTTTCACATTTTCAGTTATCGTAACTGGATTTTTTAAACATTCATTCTCAAGTCTTTTCGTTTGAATTTCGCGTGGAATTCATTTATCATACGTTGCAGTTCATTTTCATTATACACTAACACTACCATGTCATCGGCATGCAACAGTTCACACATTCCCGTTTGACATTTTTTTGCCACATTTGTTTTGGTTTGCTATGTGTTTTTTTTTTAATTTTAAATCAATAGTGGGGAATTTAATGAAGTTTTTAATTAAAAAACTATATTATAATTTAATTTGAATTTGTTTCTTTATGTTTTGTTATTTGTTTAATTTTTGTAATTTAATTTTGATTTTTGTACTGGCTGCGCCCATTTAAATAAATAAATAAATTGTATCGATCTTTGTACACACACTGAATTGGATAAATCCTATTTGGAATCTCAAATTTCTGAAAAAAATGTGTGTGTTTTACCATTCTTACATGTATACTTTATCAATTCAAATGAATCTAGTATAGAATCACATCGAAGCATTTTTTGCCAGCCGCTTTCCCCTGTTAGCAGTTAGAGTTGGTGTAATGTAAATAATCTTTACAACCTTAGTAGAAAATTATTTTCAACTAGTTTAATAATTAGTAACTAGTAAGTAAAACCTCTGTTTTACAACCTGAAGGTTACGGGTACGATCCCATTTTTTAAGGTTTGAAGTCTAGTTTTCATTTAAGGGTTGTGCTTATCTTTAATGTGAAATTAATCATTTTTATAAAAAAGAGTAAAAAGATTTATACCGAACCACATGTTAAAAGCCATTAGAGGACTAGATGATTAGGAACTTGATTGATGCAGTAGTAAAAGAACATTCAATGAGAAACGATTCGCCACTTGGCCACGGATTTCCAATCTGTGAAACCCGGCCGTAAGCAAAAACGCAGTGAAAAAAGTTTTTGGTGAAATGGTGAATATATTTCAAAAAAGAAACATTCTGTGTACGTGTTGTGTTGTTTTTACACACAGTATCAACTAATCGATCCTACGAGTAAGTATCCGTTACTAAGGTTCCATCATTTCATTATTTACACACAGTATCAACTAATGGAGCCTACGAGTAAGTATCCGTTACTAAGGTTCCATCATTTCATTATTTACACACAGTATCAACTAATGGAGCCTACGAGTAAGTATCCGTTACTAAGGTTCCATCATTTCATTATTTACACACAGTATCAACTAATGGAGCCTACGAGTAAGTATCCGTTACTAAGGTTCCATCATTTCATTATTTACACACAGTATCAACTAATCGAACCTACGAGTAAGTATCCGTTACTAAGGTTCCATCATTTCATTATTTACACACAGTATCAACTAATCGAGCCTACGAGTAAGTATCCGTTACTAAGGTTCCATCATTTCATTATTTACACACAGTATCAACTAATGGAGCCTACGAGTAAATATCCGTTACTAAGGTTCCATCATTTCATTATTTACACACAGTATCAACTAATCGAGCCTACGACTCCTACGAGTAAGTATCCGTTACTAAGGTTCCATCATTTCATTATTTAAATCTGCTGTAGCCTTTGTGGGACAGATTTTCAAAATGTTTTTTTTAAAACTCCACAACGCCTTTAGAATTCACGAAAGGCAATTTTTTTATCTATATAGTTGTAAATAAATATGAAATAAGATTCCAAAATAAAATATATTGGAATCGGAATGTATTAAAGCGATACAATTTATTGTTTAACAAATACTCTTACTGTTTAATATTTATTTAAATCATAGATTTTTTTTTATTATTCTACCAACAAACAAAAGAAATACAAAGGTGGAATAAAAGTGATTTATTTTAGTCAATCGATTTCCAATAAGGATTTTATGGATATGTTTGAAGAATTTCCCGACTGTTTTCCACTACTTTAAAACATTTCTCAAAACTGTTACCTTGTTAAGTTGGCTTAAACGATGACCGACGTTTCGAATGTGTTACATCAGGGGGACATCAAATTATCATCAGGTTGATATAAAAAAAACGAATATTCAGTAATGTTTTTATGAACTAAAACAGTTAGTTCTCTGTTTTATCAGGATTCAATTTGGTAAAAATTGCCCTACATTAAAAAACTTTCTTTCACCACATATAGGTGTCCGTTTATTACAATAAAATAAGGTCACGAGTGCTGGCACGAGTATATTCTAGTGCGAAACACAGTTCGATTCAATAATTTAACCTCCCCTTTCATCCCCCATCTAACCCACAGAGCATTCAAGTTTTCAGAGCGCCATTCATTCCCCGCCTGAGACAATTTCCTCTAAAGAGCTTAAAGCTGAAATAAATCCACTTTCCACACATTTCCATCAATTTTCCTTACTAATCAAATTGCTTTTCTTTCAATCAGGGATTGCCATTTCATTCATCTTACATTTTTTCAAACGTTTGGAGATAAATATATATTTGTTAACAGACCTTAAATTAACTAATGTATGTTTTTTTGTATTCGAATTTTATATTTTATTTTTTGTATTAAGTATATTTTTTTATAAAATAATGTCAATCAAATAAATTACTATTACCTTAGAATTATTGAACATTAATTCCAATTGATTCTGTATCAATTTTTTAACGATTCGATCTTTGATCAATATCTGATAACTTAAAAGTACATCAAATAAACATTTACTCGTATAACAT
Organism: Odontocerum albicorne; assembly: GCA_949825065.1. Taxonomy (NCBI): domain Eukaryota; kingdom Metazoa; phylum Arthropoda; class Insecta; order Trichoptera; family Odontoceridae; genus Odontocerum; species Odontocerum albicorne. The sequence continues at coordinate 5,052,421 of OX463851.1, read as the reverse complement.
AATTCTGCTTTAAACTTTTGTTTACATTTAAAATGTATCATTATCACCGATCGCTGAGTAATGTCATCCATAAATTATTTCCACTTTTGCGGTTCTTACGCTTGAACACATTATTTAACATATACGAGTAAGGGTGAGATCTGAACAATTTTGTCATATAAAGTATTGACTAATATCCGCATGTTGTTAGCCCCTTTAGCTTAGCTTTGGAGGCCAGCTGGTTAATTCGTCTCAGCATTGAACACTTTGATACCAATCCAATCAATTGATTCCAGTGGAATAAAGTATAAAAATATAAGTGATAAAAACTTCTAAAAATGAAATATCTAACTTATTCAGGAAACTTTTAAGCATTATCTTCGTATTAAGGTCCAATTTTTTCCAGTCTAAATAATTTCGAACATGTATGGACAGATATTTCTCATTTTATAAATATAGGTCTGTAAATATGAAACCGGATTTTTTTTGTAGAAAATTTACATTTATTGTATGAAAATGGTAAAAAATATTTTATTCAAAGTATTGCCCATCGCTAGCTACAGGTTTTTCCCATCTCTCTGGCAATTTGTGGATGCCACGTCACAAAAAAACTGTTGCTCTTTGGAGGCAAACCAATCATCGAGCCATTTTCGTAAGAAGTGAAGCGCTGCTCAGCAAGTGCGTGTCTCATCGATGCGAATAAGTAGTAATCGGATGGAGCCAAGTCTGGTGAGTAAACCGCATGCGAAAGTATTTGCCAACTAAACGCCTCAATCGTTTCTTTGACCGATTTTACTGTGTGCGATGGTGCATTATCATGAAGCAAAATCACTTTGTGTTGCCTCTTTTGATATTCTGGTCGTTTTTCGTGCAATGCTTGGTTCAAATCCATCATTTTCGTCGGTAACGTTCAGTATTAATGGCTTCGCCAGGTTTTAGCAGCTCATAATAGATAACACCCTTCTGATCCCACCAAACACAGAGCATTGTCTTCCGTCCATAGCGATTTGACCTTGCAGTCGATGTCGCTGGTTTGCTTGGAGTTACCCATGATCTTTTACCATGATATCCATTTTTCATCGCCAGTCACAATTCGATGGAGAAATGATTTTCTTTTGTATTTGGCGAGCAGCATTTCGCAAGTGGTTTTTCGGTTTTCCTGCTGTCTTTCATTCAGTTCATGTGGAACCCATTTTCCCACCTTCTGGATCTTTCCCATGGCTTTCAAACGTATGGAGACGGCTTCTCGTATCACATTTAATTTCTCCGCGTGTTGTTGCGTTTGAGCGTCATCCTCATCCAACAATGCTTGCAATTCGGCGTCTTTAAACTTTCTCTGTGGTCTTCTACGTTCTTCGTTTCTCACGTCAAAATCGCCACTTTTGAATTTTTTAAACCACTCAAAGCACTGTGATTTACCAAGAGCATGCACACCGTAAGCTTCGACAAGCATTCGATGCGATTCTGCAGTAGTTTTCTTCAAATGGTAACAGAAAATCAACGCTGTCCGCAAATCGTAGTTTTCAGGCACAAAAACAGACATGTTCAAAACTATGAAAACATATGTAGTTGTATTAAACTTGTATTGTTGTGAGTTAAAAGTCTTTGACAAATGTAAACTCAAGAAAAAGGCTCCAATGACGCGGTTTGACAGTCACTACATTGACAACTAGAGCCATCTATGAGCATATTTCGGTTTCATATTTACAGGCCGGTATATACCTTAAGTAGTGAGTTTGATATCTGTACCATCAACTAGAGTCGACAGAAGACGTGTTGTTTCGTTATATTATAAAAGGTTAAAAAATAAATATCGTGCGGTTATCAAGTATCTTTATTACAAAATCCATATGTATGAGTATAAAGGAGTGTACGAGAAAGTGGATCAAATAAATTATTATTTGGTATTCAGGTCTATTTTGATTTATATCCTATATATAATACTTATTGGATATACTCAAATAGAATCATAAACTCAATGTCATTTAAGTTTTAAAATTATATTACAATAATATATTTTAATGTAAGGGTGGCAGGAAAATCAATCAAAACCTCTGATTGTTGACAAAGTGTTAAAATACGCATATTAAAGACATTATAATAAATATCGACATCCATTCGGAACGCTTTAAAGTTTGTCCCAAGTGAAAAAATATATAAAATATCGAAACAGCACATTACTGTGGATAATTAAGATAGTTTTATTTTTTGTAATAACAGATGTAAATAAAATGAGACGCATGCAATAATAATGAAATGAGACACATGCAGTAATAATAAAATGAAACGCATACAGTAATAATAAAATGAGACGCATAAAATAATAATAAAATGAGACATATGTAGTAATAATAAAATGAGACGCATGCAGTAATAATTCATTTATAAAATAGAAATGATTTCTTTCTATCCACGGCCTGGTGTATTTTCATTTTATTTTATTCCAATATATGGTATTTTATCGACCATTAAAAAAGGTGACAAAAGTTATACTCAAATTAGAATTTTGAGTGCGCATGAGTATAAATACAACTTGTCACAAAAATTATAAACATTTACATTAAGCATATAAAAAAAAATCGAAAATCCTTTTATTTCATTGTTGGCAATACATATAAACATTTTTCGTTTGTTGGTCCCAAGATCGTTTCACATAACAAATCAGAAACGTTTTTAAAAAACTCTCAAACCGGTGCATGGCACGGATAATTCGGTATGGCAGTATGTTATGACATACGACTATCGTATTCTTGAGACAAAAAACGTAACTCTCAAACATTTTGAGTTATGTTTTTTTCCTTAGAAAGTAATGTTGTATTGTATTACACTTTCGTTGTATACAGTGCTACCTGGTTGCCGTATTGCCATGTGGCAATCTCTTCCAACCATCAATAAAATGTTAAAGTGACCTTAAGTGAATTTTTTTCTGGATTCCTTTTTTTTAAATCTGGGTTACAGCTGAATTTTAACCCTCAACCTCTGAGTTTGGAGACAGGCAACTTACCAACCAGGCCACGGAGGTCGTCAAGTGACATATGTTATGTACTATGCGTATCCAGAAAGTAAGTGTACTGAGGCTCTCACGACCGGATGGATTTTATTTTCGACATGTTGGCTACACTTCCGTGTAGCCTGACCCTTCCCTCCGCAACGAGACCGGTTCGAGGTCAGTACGTTGAGAAGTGTCGACGCGACAACACGTTTCGTGAAAAATGTCAATCCAATCTCCCGCCAAGTGCGAAATACGCCGCGTCATCCGTTACTCGTTTGGAAGGGAAAACCTCCGGTTGAGGTTTATAATGAGGTGAAAACTGCATATGGTGATAAAGCTATGAATCGTACGAGTGTGTACAAGTGGCGTCGCGAGTTTAAAAACGGTCACGTCACACCTCTTCACCCTCCGCCAAAATGTTCAAAATCACAATTTCAGCCAAGAAAATCATGGCATCCGTGTTTTGGGACTGTCAAGGCATAATTTTAATTGAATATATGCCTCAAGGGGAGACCATCAACTCTGCAAGATACTGTGAGACCCTAAAAAAATTGCGGAGGGCGATTCAGAATAAGAGGAGAGGCATGCTGACAAAGGGAGTCTGCCTGCTGCACGACAATGCCAGACCACACACGGCCAACGCCACGAAGGAACTGCTCGCCTCGTTTAAATGGGATGTCTTGAACCATCCCGCGCATTCCCCTGACCTAGCTATCACCTTCAGATTACTATCTCTTTACCTTCCTGAAGCTGCACATGGGTGGAAAAAGGTTTTCAACCGACGAGGAGGTAAAGGAAGAGGTGGAGAAGTGGACGGAAGGGTTGGCGGGAAACTACTTCGAGGAAGGCATCAAAAAGTTGATACCCCGCTTCACCACCTGCATTGAGAGGAATGGCGACTATGTCGAAAAATAGCTTACATATGTACTACGGTAACCACGTATTTTTTTTGTTTAAATAAAAAAAATTGTAACCTACAAAAATTCAGTACACTTACTTTCTGGATATGCCTCGTAATTCAAATTATATCAATTAACAATTTTCTTTAAAGTAGTAAAAATAAAGGGTAAAATTAAATTGTTGATTGCATTCAAGGTAAAAATTGAAAACGAATTTCCACAACATTAATCTTACTTTTATATTATTTTTGCCGAGTCCAAACTTCACATAATTTCGTCAAGGTTGGCACCAACGCACAATTATTTATCGTCATTTTTACTTCTTTTGATATTGTGTCAGCAAAAGTTATTAAATATTACAATAATTGGATTACGCTAACCTTTTATCTAGACATTGATACAAAAAAATCATCAAAATTGTATGTTAAGTCCCTTAATATGATGTCTCCATTGCATCTTTCGAATATGTGACCTTCGGAGAGCTGTTCCTTCGGAGAAGAGTAGAATTTAAAGGTCGATTTCTTCTTCGTTTAATATATTTATTATTCCAAATCCAATAGGGTGGGGAATTATGATAAAGATGTTGGTTCTGTGGTGTAGAATGGTCTGCCTGTTAGTGTTAGAGATATGGGTGGCGTGCCGTTTTTTAGGAAGTCTTATCAAAATTTATGATTGCATATCAATATTACACCATACACTATATTTAACCTAAAGCTGGATGTGTTTCTATCACATATCGGAAGATCTACAAAGGTTTCTTCGTAGTTCGTCTTCCCTTAGTTAGCTGCAGTTTTCTTACCAAATATGATGCAGATGCCGGGAAGTAACTAATATTATAGCCGCAGCCACCTTCGTATCATTAGACTGAACTTATATATCAATAATGTTGGTTCAAATCCCGAATCCCGAATTATAGCGCCCTTGAAGAAAGTCTGCTGTACAAACGTCGCTATATAAATTGACTTTTATTATTATTATTTTATTATCCTTTCTAAGATGTGTATGGCGCTTGGTAACGCACTTACTTCCGTGCGGAAGGTCACCGGTTCGAACCCCGCGATTCGCTACTTCCCTCGAATGACAGGCATTTTTTCCGAGTAGTATTCGGGAGTATAATGATACCTATGACATCGGTCATATCTATTATTTCAAAAAATGGAGAGAGAAACAAATGCCGGTGTACTCCGATCGTCTCACTTCAGGTGCGCCATCGGATCCAATACAGTGGTGTGGCCGGTGAATTTGCTGGTGTGCAACGGTACACTCACTTAAAAAGAAGAAAAAGACGAAACCCTCACGTCACAGTTTCGCTTTCCAACAGAATTGATGTTGGAATGGCGAGGGCGAGGGGATCCTCAACTACGAGGCCCAGCAACGACGATAAATTGTCTTTTTATTATTATTACTCGTATTTTCTTATCGTCTTTCAGTTGATGGTCTAAATATATTTTTGATTGCAAAAAAGATGTGGAATCTATGAATGTTGCTACGAGTACTAGCTACCATATAATGGTCCGACCAAGAGACCGACTGGAGGCGGGACGCGGAAAAGGGATCGGCTAATAATAATAATAGTAATAATAATAATGATTACATAAGATGAAAGGGGCCGCCACGGCACAGAGAGGCCGCCCGACCCGCTTTTTTACAAACACTAGCTCTAAGCTTCACTAACTGCTATAATTTCTTAGTTGGGTGACCGTATTTTACTTTTCTATGAAATATTTTTTTCATTTTAATTAAATATAATTCTATTTAAGAAAAAAATATATATTGCTTTGTTATCTTTACAAATAATATACAAAAGAATGTACGATAAATTTGAAACAACCTAGAAAAACGTGCCATGATCAAATTAATCAAATTTTGAAATGATGAAAAGCCTTTATAATTTTTAAAATATCTCTACTAAGTGAGTGCGGTTTCTTCAAGGTATGTTGAAATACTACCTTCCGAGCGTGAGGAGGGATTTGAGGATCTCTTATACGAGTACATTGTAAAATCTCTTATAAGTTGATGACGGGAGCAATGTCTAATCCAACTGTGTTGAAAAGTATATGGTTTTATGTTCCTATACAGAAATATTGATATTCTTTGACCAGCAATAAGTTAAACTTACTTGACAAGTGCTCTCCTTTGTTACGAGGGTTGTCCCTTTTGAAGAAGATCTCGAATATTGACATCTTCAACATTTCAGAAAATGTTTTTAAAGAAAGCATTTTGAGATTTCTTGATTATGAAAGTTACTAAAAACTTCGGCTTAGCAATTATTTCTTATTCATTAATGTTTATTTCGTATCACTGAATATACTCGTATCTCTCTTTAAGCTTTGTATGTAGGTGGGTTTAACCTGTATATGTAAGCTTTTAAAAATAAATAAATAAAAGAAGATTATTCATAACGAAGTGAATAGACGTGACATATACCAGGATACCATAGGATACGTTCTTCATGCCTACTCCAATAGAGACGTAGCGTTTTGGTAACGATGATGCTTTGGTACATAGTTAAAAGAATACACGATGTCACTATGCATGACCGAATATGGAATGAATGTGAAGTTAAGACTGATGGGTCGAGCAAGATGAAGAAAATCTCTCTAAGATGGTTTGGGAACGTGGAACTAATGAATGAAGAAAGACAAAAAATAAATATAACATACTGTGCAAATGTACGTGGAAGGCCTGGTAGAGAAATACCAAGAAATGTATGATTGGATCAAGTGAACGATATTTTGAAAGAAGGAAATCGAAAAAGTCGAAGGAATCGTAGGAGCTGTATGAGTAGGTGTATTGATGAAGAAGAGACGCAAAATGTCTGTCGCGATAGGGAAGTCTAGCGCTCTCTCCTTTCTGCCTACCTAGGTAGGGATACAACATGGTGGTATGTGTGTACGTACAAATAATTTATTGTATCGCTTTATTTACAAAAGTGTCGCATTTCAGATTTAAATATCAAATTAAAGTTCAAAACGGGGCATAATGTTTGCTAATACATTTAAGAGAAAAAAGTATAATATGAAGTAAAACGTTCACCGTTGAAACAATGTTTTTTTTTTCTCTTATGGTTTATTGTATTACTCGACCGGTTTCGGGATTGCTCTCATTATCAAAGACAAATATAAATACTTACACGTAAGAAAGTTTTTAAGCCTTTCATGATTAGAACAATATCGAATACATTTGACAATATGTGAGAAAAAAATAGTTTTAATATTTCTAAAGCGTTTCTCGCAAAAGTCTAAAGAACCGAATTATAAAGAAAGCTGTTTCTTTAAAATGACGCTAATACTTTGATATCCATTGCCACAAAATAACAACATTTTTAATAATACTAACCAATATTGATTACAATAACCTTCTGATATATATTTTGGAAATCCTAATGTGCTGTTTTCAATTAGTTTACATGTGATCATCAAAGCGACAAGACAGGCATCATCCGTTATCTGTAAAAAGTGAGATCAGACTATTTATCATATTTTTGAAATCCTAATGTGCTGTTTTCAATTAGTTTACATGTGATCATCAAAGCGACAAGACAGGCATCATCCGTTATCTGTAAAAAGTGAGATCAGACTATGTATCATATTTTTGAAATCCTAATGTGCTGTTTTCAATTACAATAGTTTACATGTGATCATCAAAGCGACAAGACAGACATCATCCGTTATCTGTAAAAAGTAAGATCAGACTGTGTATCATATTTTATGAATATATTTGCATTTTTCACGTTATATTAAAATTATTTTATTTTATTGCAATGTATTCTATTTTATGGTGTAAATCGAAATAAAATTGAAAACAAAATAATTCGCTTTAAACAAGAATATGCCTCGAAAGTTGGGGCTATTCACCAAGTAAAATATTGTATATAAATACGAGTATGCTGGAACTATTACGAAAAAGTTCCTGAAATATTAATACGAGAGAATCCTCTCAAGTATTCTTTCATATAAATATAAATAAATCAGATCTACATTATGTAACAGGGAAATCCGTATGATGTGGAAAATAAGAAATACAAAACGTTTTACCCGATCGGTAATTTGTAATAAATTTTATAAAAATGTGCGTTTCACTATATCATAATAAGCCTATTCAATTATCTTAGATACAAAAATATTAAAAAATAAATGTTCGGAATGTAATATCGTATTTTTAAGTCAAATGCAAACGCAAACTTGCACTAAATGCTCGTGGACGGTATTTTTCGATATTTTCAGTATTTCAGCACTCTCGTGTCGTAGAACGCTAATTAGTTTCGACCGAATCCTTAATTTGGTCGACATCTGTGATAATCGACTTTCCAGAGCGAACATCATTACGGAGTGTCGTATCACCATTACGAAACATTTTAAACCACATTTAACTCACACGATCGCTTACTGCATTGTATTGTACACATATTTTTTTTATTGTGTCGCATTTTTTTTCCTTTGCGGTAGTTAAAACTATGCCAAAAAACCGCTCAAACAATTTGAAATCAAAGTTAGTAACGAAAATGTCCTAACTATATCTATCATCTTAATAAACCAATTTCAGGATAACCCATTGTCTCATCAACTTATTTCGACAATAAGGTTTCTCCGCAGTTCGGGTTTATTTACAAAGATTTTTTGTATTCATGTCATAATATTCCAGTTCTCTTTTTCTAATAGAAATGCGTTATATGCGCTAGAAAATCCCGTTTTATTATTTGAAATCTATATAAAAAAAAAGTTTTTTTTTGCCTGTAAAATATAGTCACCCTTCGGTTACAATGTGGTTAGTGGGTGTAATTGGCTGGCTCAGTAAACGACACCCGAAGCCCAGTGGACCGAGGCAGCGCATACCATGACGGTGTGGTACTCTAGCGTCCTCCCCAAGGATCACAAACACGACGGCTCGCCCCCCCGGACTACTTATTTACACCAAATGACCATTGTCAACATTTATCCCACCCTTAATTGCACATTCATATGTACGAGTATACATAAAGATTTCAACCCATATTCCACCTGTTTTTAAATATTTGAGCTTATTGTTGTACAAAACGGAAATCGTATAATCTTAGTTTAAGGCGTAAATGGGTTATTAGTATTATACAGCATTTTCAAAACCAGCGTTTCTAGTTTGTATTAGCATAAACGAAAATATATTATTTAAAATTAATTTTCAAATTTCGTCAACTCAAAGTTACTCTACCTTACTCGAGGAGTTATAGGGAAAGGAATTAAAGTTACGTTATCTCAACATACTTGAATAAAATACGTTGCTAATGAGTGTTGTTAATATCTTCATTCCGATGAACGATTCATAATTTGATGATTATTTAATTGTACAAAAACATTAAAAATACTCGTTTTTTCACATACATACATAACAACACACCGTTTCCTTGGACAAAGAAATAAACGCAAAAATAAATTAAAATTAAAATTTTGCATATTCACAGATTTCACTCAACGAGCATCTTCAGAATGGTTTCATTGAGTGTGTATTTATATCCACCTCACCAAATAACGTAACTGAAATGAATATTTTCGAAAAAAAAATTGGTTTTCACAAAACAAAGCTGTTTACGAAGAATCTGCTTCAGCTCATCCTTCTAGACAGCACAAACACTTAAATTTTTAACATTTCAGAATATAATATAAGTTCAGATCTCACCAAAACTGTTATACGAGTATTATATACTAACATATATGTACAGACATTATGTTACATGATTCAATAGTGGGTAGTGTATGGTATGTGTCCATATACGTTAATTTATTTATTTAACACTTCATTGCAAAAACAATCTGACGGGTTTATTGCCAGGCGGCAATCTCAACCAGTCAGACAAAAGTAAGTAAAGGAAGTTACATGGTCGCAAAAAATATTCATATTTATGAAATTTATGAACATATACCATACATAATAAAAGTGAATGTGAGATATCATCAATTAAAGGAAAAGGAAGGGATGGTGGAGAGGAATGAAAAGGAAGGGATGGTGGAGAGGAATGAAAAGGAAGGGATGGTGGAGAGGAATGAAATACGTTACATTACTGCCTTGAAATTAAGAGAACCCTTCCCGTCATGTGATGTGTAACTAGACACATTGCTTCTAAAAACTTTAATATCTCTATAAATATTATAAATACTGGGTTCAGGTTTTAGATATTCCTCCGTAATACATTTGCGCATTGAATGAAAAAAAAATATTAATAATAATTACAATTAGCACTTATCGGCCACATCAGAGATATTTTGTGAAAATCGGGAATAAATTCACCAATACAATCGAACGTATGCCAGTGTGTGACGTAGGTATATTCATTCTAAAAAACCGCTATAGGTGAGGAAGCGGCGCTATTCACGTCTCACTCTCACTCTACTTCGGTATATGGGAAAGCAAGAAATAGAATCTCAGTTCGCTCGCTTCTCTCGCTCAGTAGCCAGCGGGCTTTCGCTTCGCCCGTTTTGTGAACGTCGTCCGATGTTTTTTTTTTCATGTTTTCAGCAATTAAATTTCAATCATTATCACTTTTTACTTCAAATTTAATTAATTTAAGCGATTGGCTATGAATATTCTTATTTTTTCGATTTTAAATCGCTCATTTTTACATGTGCATTGAATACACATCACCGGAACGGGTGGATTTTTTTAGCACAGGAAGGGAAAGGTTAAAGCATGCCAATGACGGAACGAGTCTAACAATTTCAGGTCGGAATATTTTAGACCTTAGTGGCTCATCAAATCAACACTTTGTTTTTCATAGTTAAGCTATTTTCAATATTTAAATAAATGCTTAATACTGTTTTTTTTTTCAGATGTATTTTTTCTGGTTCCTAGTATGCAGTACAACGGCGAAGCACATGCGGTTGCCGGAAACCTCAGTCGAAAGCCAAAGATCGTCTTTATTTTCATTATCTATATCACCATCATCGTCATCACAACTATCAAGATCATCATTCTCTTCAGAATCAAACACAATCTCAGTCTCGAATAGAGAAGACCGCAATGAAGAAACGACGTTTCCTTCATTGTCCTTTGATTCAGGAGGAAGAGGAAATTCCTGGAATCATTTTAGGTTAAAAAATTTGGGTATAATAAGTGAACGTTCGTATTTAGATAGTAGTGTTTCAAATAGACAAAGCAATGTATATAAAAGACATAGTGAATCAGATTCGATAAAAAAAGATTTATCCAATAAACAAAATGATATTTCATCCAACGTTACCCAAATCAATGAAACCAATACAGACGATTCGGCAGAAAGAGACACTGCTTCATCAAACGAAGAAAACTCATCGGAGAGAGACTTCCACGGTGATAGACAGACTTCGTCGTCTTCATCATCAACAGTCGTCAGTGTTGATTCAAATTCGATACAGAAGATCATACCTGGCGGTGGAGCTGTAAAGATCGATGACTCGAGATCTCTGAAAAGAGTATTCTTGACAAATCGGTCGATTGTCTGCAATGATGGATCTCAAGCTGGGTAAGTTTGTTTCTTATTCTTATTTATTTGTAACTTGATTGGTTGACATTCACCCTGGGTTTTCGGATTCGACTCCCAATAATACGAGTTCTGTCTTCTTCTTCTCAGTGTCATGTTAGGTCCCCCCAACTTTGAATATCACTTGAGAGTAGTTATCTTTGTCCCCCGCAGCCCGAACAAGATCCACAACGCTCCTTATACCAGTCCAATCACGTATATTGCGGAGCCAGGAGATTTGCCTCCTGCCAACACCTCTTCGACCCTCTATTTTGCCTTGGATGATCAGATGCAGTACGAGTTCTGTACCTCAAATTAATAAATTTTTTTGTATATTTTCTAAGATATCATCTAACTTCGATTAATTTTCGGACCTCAATTTGCGCGAGTTCGATTTACGCGAATTTTCTTGCAATTTATTTACCACTTAAATCGAGGGATGTGTGTATAAGATAATGAAAAATAATATATAAATGTGGGTGACAATACCTCTAACGCATCGTTTCTCAACCTGTAGATCAAGTCAAATATCAGGAGGGTCGTGAAAATAATAATAACTTACGTATAAAAAAAAGGAAAATAATACATTTTCATAGAAAAACGAACAAATGTATTTATTAAATTACAGCCCATGTAATTGTTATTCAAAGTATAAATATTTTCAGGGGATTGTGAGGTCTTAATTATTTTTTTATGTTGTTTATAGTTAAGGCATTAACGTTGTGGAGGTTTAAAGACATTGTAATTTATTTTTAACAAACACTGTTTATTCCACTTTTTTATGACGGTATAACCCTACCGGTTTCAAGGCTTTCACCTCATCTTCAGGGGAGCGCAAACAAGACTAAATGCTGTTCGAACTGGTACCGATATAGACACTTCAACGGTTGGAGGCGGGGGGGAGTGAGAGGAAGGCTAGGTATAATTTCGGCCAAGAGCGGGGAGATTTTGGGGAAATAACTATTCAACAGATGCTCCGATCGGTATACTCACTTAGAAATTTCTAGGGCCTCTAATCTGTCCAATTTATTTCCGTTGCCGCTAATATGTAAGAATTTGGCATCATCGATAGAAAAAGTATGATTCTCACGGTGACAATGATTAGCCATTTCAGAATAAATTAGAGGATTTGTTAAGGCGGATTTGTGTTCACGAAATCTCTTTTCAAAAGATCTTCCTGTCTTTCCTATATATAAATTATCACAGTCAGCACATAAAAGTTTATACACACCACTGTTGCTAAGTATTCCATTTTTGCCTTTCCCATTAAATAAGAGTTTCCGGAGATTAAAGTTAGTGTAAAAAGCTGGCTTTATTACACTATGGTGAAAGCACACGAGGTGAAAGCCTTGAAACCGGTAGGGTTATACCGTCATAAAAAAGTGGAATAAACAGTGTTTGTTAAAAATAAATTACAATATTTTTTTATCTTTGGGAGTCGGGGGGGACACAAGGATATAAAGGTTAAGAAACAAAGCTCTAGCGATAGCTCTGGGATTGATGAAATTTAATCAATTATTATTGCCCAAAATATGTCCAACTATAAATGAGCACAAACATTGATATCAACATCGGAATAACAAATATTATGTTAGACGCTGCGGGAGAGAATAATAACATCAATGGAAATTGAAGCGGCAACCCTTCATGATGATATTGTGGCCATAACGCTGATGGAATAGGTGTCAACTCGATAATGCCTCGTTGCCTCGTCATTAATATTAATCCACCTCTTGGTAGAGCCGATTTGTGGAAGGAACAGATTGATTACTTTACTATGAATTTCACTGAAATCGTAATTGAATCTCGTTGTTTATCTTCTTTCGCTAGCTTTTGATATTAACGTTGTGCGATAAATTATATACGAGTACTTAGTGGCGTTTCAAAACTATGCGGCTTTTTGGATAATATTTTAGATTTCATCTTCAAACCTGTCACAATAGTTTTTAATCTATGATCTTCATAGAAATCAATTATCTAAATATTTTATTGTGTTACGCTTTTGTTGTATATCGTACAACCAGGTTGGTGTATTGCCATGGGACAATCTCTTACAACCAAGGAGATTTACGAGCGCAATGGCTTAGTTGGTATGAAAACTATCTTCCAGTCTGGGGGTACGAGTTTGTTAGAACCCAGATTAAAAAAAATGATTCCAGTAAAGTTTTCACCTAACGCTCTAACATCTTTCCGATTGGATGGAAGATATTGCCATATGGCAATTTGCTCGCCAGGCTGTGCTTTATATAACGAAAGTGTAATACAATACAATGTGAAAGAGGCCTAAAGTAAAACCCTGATGATACCCTTTTTTAAATATTGAGTACCAACGGGAGTTGAACCCGCAACCTTCGAGTCGGAAGACAGGTGTCTTACCAACTAGACCACGGTGATCATCCTAATGCGGAGGTTATTGTATTATAAATATTTTATTTACTATTAAAAAACTGAAAATATTACAGATTTTTTTTTCAATTTTGAAATTTCGCAATTTGAAAAATTGTTTGTGATGATTTTTTTGTTATTGTAATATTTTATTTTATTTCATTTCATGTTTGAAAACAATTCAACAATCATAACATCGACACAATTACTACAAAAGTACATCAAAATATTGATTAACAACTACGAAACGATGTGATTCAAATTAAATATATAGGTAACACGATCTTTTAAGTTTTTCAAACGTTTTATACGGTATTGTATTACATTTTCTTTGTATACAGTTCAACTTGGCGACCTTAATTCCATGTGGTAATTCCTCTTACAACTTATTAGAAATATTTTAAAAATACCTCAAGTAAAAACCATACTAAAACTTTATTAAAAAATCTGAGTTCTAACGGGAATCAAGAACCCGCAACCCCCAAGATGGAAGACATCTTACCAATTAGGCCACGGCAATCGTTTACTAGGTCATGGTGTTATTGATATTTAAATGGGAAATCTTTCGTTGAAAACATTAGTTGAGTAGATTGTCTGTCATTCGTACAATCCCTGAAATACTGAAAAACTATTTTTCCTTTTAAAATATTTAATTTTGTTAATCGCATACTATAGTTTATGAATGAACTGCTAAACCACCGATTCTTATATATTTACTTAATTCACTCTGCACTTCTTATTTATTCTCTCTGTTTTCTCGAGGAAACGATAAACCGTAAAGAGAAAGAGAGAATGTAAATTGCATTAATCTAAAGAGCCCCTTCTCACTGGTAACAAGATAATTCAATACAAGCATCTCAGCATCCCCGGCGTAGTCTTAATTCTTAAATGCTTTTCGACTCTTTAACAAAACGTACGAGTAGAGGATCTCACAGGTGTCTTATATTCAAGTAGAGAGGATTTACTCCTCCCTGGAGAGGAAAAAGGAATATTGAAACAGGATGCAGTGCAGTACTCATAGGTGCACGCGGAGACAAGAGGAATAAGCTCCCTGTACGAGAGATACAAATAATGCATCTTGCGAGACATACGAGTACTCGTACATGGGGAAGAATTCTGCACACGAAACACGTTTATAAAAATCGTTGAAAAAAATATGAGTTTTTTTTTGTCTTAAATTGAAGAAGTAACTTTTATTGTAGGTTTGCAAAAAAATAACATATGAGTTTAGTTTAGTTTATTTGAAATATCGATTTCGAATAGGCACGTCATTATTTCATACTAGTTCGAAAACCCTTGCAAGGACGTGCAAAATAATAACTAAACACTTATTGATTGTTATACAGTGAAGTATCGATCGATCGTTTCTCGAATAATCGTTTATCCGTAAATGTCGTTTATTTCACCCAGTCCCAAATAATTTCCATGTAAAACATGCTTAAAAAGATCTCATCGATGAAAATTTGGCGACCCATCCTCTCTACCTACCCCAACAGAAGGTGTGATGGTTTATCTACAATAATTATGTTGAGGAGCACTATCGTTTGGTTCTAAATAGATAGGTTTTTATAGTGATCCACAACGAAAACAGGGCCTCTTTCATTCATATCGTACCCTTCAATATATTGAAGAGCGAGGTTGAGAAAACAACATTGTCTTCAGCCCCATTAATCGAACCTTCAGGCTTAGAATCATTGAAGTAGGCACGGAATTCGCAATTCATCAACGTATGTTGCCAATTCTACCACACATTTGGACGCACGCGCACGTCAATATGGTTACCGTACGAGATTTTTTTCACCAGATCGATACCTAATTTTTTTATTGTTTTCGGGACCGTCAAGAATCGAAACCTAAACTACCGGGTGGAAATCAAGCGTATTACCAACTAAGCCACGGACAGGGTGGCCTTGTGTAACTGTATGAGAAGAAAAATCAGATAAACTAGAGCAGGTTGATGGGTTCTGTTATCTAGGCAGTACTCATATGTGGACGAGTTGAAATATGATATAAGGGTAGCGACAGGGAACAAGGGAAACGGAGCACTTAATGTTATTTACAACCGCGCAATATCAACAGTAGCAAAAATGACAATACATAAAAGTGTGTTGGTGATGTATGGAAGTGAAACTTGGACTTGGCAGAAGAAGGATAAGAGTAAGATCAATGTTTTGGAGATGCGTGCTCTAAAGAAAATTGGTGGATTGTCAATGTATGAAAGAAGATAGAATGAAGACATCTGAAACGAATGCTATGACTTCGGTCATATCCATTCTTACAAAAAAGGAGGAGAAAAACATGCCGGTGTGGTCCGATCGTCTCACTTCGGTGTGCCATCGGATCCGGTACAGTGGTATGGCGTATGGCTGGTGAGTTTGCTGGCGTGCAACGGCTTACTCACTTAAAAAGAAACAACAAACTCCACAGCACAGCATCACTTTCTGACAGAATTAACGTTGGAATTGTGAGGGGATCCTCGACTACGAGGCACAGCAACGACGATGACATCTGACAATGTGCCCTGCATAGTTCCACTTCTGAATGGCGTCACAGCGTCATCAGCGATTTTTGTTTGGTGTCTTATCCATTCGTTTGTCTTCCAATATCGCGACGAGGTATTCAGTATTCTTCTTTCCACGGTCCTTTGTGTTACCCTGAGCCAGTGGTTCTTAACCGATGCTCCGCGAGGATGTTACAAGTACTCCGTCAAATATGAAACATTTGATCGAAGTTTAGCGAATTGCTATTGGCAACGCAGCCGAGGCGCGGCGCAATCTCCTACATTCCTATTTTTTTGTAATCTGTAATTTTTATTTATAAACAAAAGTAATGTTCACGCATTTCTATCGTTAGTTTTATGGCCTTGATGATTTTGGTGCTCCGCAAATTTTTCTTATAATCAAAAGTGCTCCGCGACATCGAAAAGGTTAAGAACTACTGCCCTAGCTAATGAATTACTCGAAACTACTTTATAATTTTCACAATAACACTATATTATGAGTGTATTTATTTTCACAATAACAATATACTATGAGTGTATTTATTTTTAACTAAGAATTATTGTTTATTCTTATAAATTTTATATACAATATTTTTTTACAATAACGCTATACTACGTGTATTTATTTATTCTTTAACCATGAAATATTTAGCATTTTTTAACTTTATTTTGTTTCCGCGCTTATTTATTTCAGCATGTTTCAGTGCACTTTCAGCACAAGTTTCCCGCCCTGTCTCCGTAGTTCCCGCGCGGGAACCGGATGTGCTGGGCGGCCGTGTCAACTCGAACAATTTTGCATGTAAACTAGTTAACAAGATTGTCCCGGATCCCAAGATTTCCACCAGGACCAAACTAAACATAAAATACATCTTGACATTAAAGCAACACACTGGAAGCGCAACAAAGTAAACACGCATATATCATTTTACGAGTATTATATTTCCATTTATATGTAGATACCGGCATTTCATCTCTTATAAAATCTTATCCACAATATTTATTTATACTTAATGTTAAAAAATTATATTTTGTTCACGTTGTTTTATCGTGACTTTTTTAATTTGGAAAACTATGTTTCTTTCTATTCACCATTTGATTCAATTCAATAGATTTTAGTGAAATTGTTTAGTTTTAGTGAAAGATTGGTGTAACTTGAATACTGTTTAGATATTATTATTTATTGAGATGATAGAAGAGTTACGACGGATATCTAACGGCGTATAGTGATATTAAACAAAGTTAATGGGACACTAAAACATATAAACTCGAACCGGATAGTATCAAAATCTGCTAAGATGATAGATAGTCCACAAAAGTATTTTAGTACCATACTCGTATTTAATGTGTGCAAATGAAACATGAACGTGTATAAAATACTAAAAAGAAGCAAATAAATGCTTTCGAAATGCATGCACTTGGAAGAATAAATTGTGTCAAAATGTGTGACAACAAATATTGGGTATATGATAAATGTGAATGAGTAGAAGACATGGTAGAGGAAGACCAAGAAAATGTGTGACAACAAATATTGGGTATATGATAAATGTAAATGAATAGAAGACATGGTAGAGGAAGACCAAGAAAATGTGTGACAACAAATATTGGGTATATGATAAATGTGAATGAGTAGAAGACATGGTAGAGGAAGACCAAGAAAATGTGTGACAACAAATATTGGGTATATGATAAATGTGAATGAGTAGAAGACATGGTAGAGGAAGACCAAGAAAATGTGTGACAACAAATATTGGGTATATGATAAATGTGAATGAGTAGAAGACATGGTAGAGGAAGACCAAGAAAAATATGGTTGGATCAAAGGAATGGTATTTTCAAAGAAGGAAACGTAGAAAGTTCGAGAAATTGTATGAGTTATATGAGATGTATGAATGTGGAAGAGGTGAAGGATATGTGTCAAGATTGGAAATTTTGGCGCTCTGTCTTCTCTGCCTACCTTGACAGGGAAATGGTGTGATGGGATGTATATGCGTACGAACAATGTATGATACAATAAGGAATGAAGTGATTAGGTGTGAATTTGAACTTAAAGCTGATGTGTTGAGTAAGATAAAGAAGAATACTTTGAGTTAGTTTAGGCATGTCGAACGGGGACGGGGACGGGGACGGGGACGGGGACGGGGACGGGGACGGGGACGGGGACGGGGACGGGGACGGGGACGGGGACGGGGACGGGGACGGGGACGGGGACGGGGACGGGGACGGGGACGGGGACGGGGACGGGGACGGGGACGGGGACGGGGACGGGGACGGGGACGGGGACGGGGACGGGGACGGGGACGGGGACGGGGACGGGGACGGGGACGGGGACGGGGACGGGGACGAATGACTGAAGAAAGACTAACAAAATAAATATACAGTGCAAATGTGAGTGGAAGTATGGTTGGATCAAATCAATAATATTTTGAATGAAGCAAAAGTATAGTACCCGGCGGTAAGTAATACACATCGGGCTTAAGAAAGAGACTGTCGCTTTGTAGAGCGTCGTCTCTATCGCACGATGCGCTAACAGTCCGTGCGACAGAGACGAGGTTCTACGTTAGAGCTGTATAGATGTGAAAGAGTACTATACTTTATTTGTATGTTTCTTATATTTTACATACATACATACCAGTGGCGTAAAGTCCATAGATGCTGTGGAAGCGCCGCATCATCTTGTAACGATGTTCGCTATCAGTGTAGCATGTGTCCTATTAGGACGTGCTGATGATTTTGATATCGACATCGTTATCTTCGTTTTAGTTGATTCTGCGTTACTTCTCGTACAGAATCATCAATATAGCGGATTGCTTATTTCTATAAGTCATGATGATCTTGATTCGTTGTCAATAAATATGGACTCAGGAATGCGGATATAAATCGATAAGTGGACAGCGGGTAAATAAATAACAAAGTCTTGACAGTTGACTGAATGACAATACGAATATCTCTTTATTTATCGGAGCGCCGGTCTTTTATACAAATGGGTGAACCAGTTCGCGTTACATGCTCCGTCTCGCTCTGGCACGTAAATTGGCGGTAGGTTAATTATTTATATTTGGAGATGACTGGACAAATCGCGGGTACTATAAAAATAGTAAACATTGTCGCCGTTCTTGACGTGTAGCTATCTATGAATACTTGATCGGTCAATGACCCTGTATGTTTATGATCAACAATAATTAATTTAATTTATTTGTGTTTTAACAATTCACTCGTTATTTTGACAATTCATTTAGGTAGGTATACAGGCAGGTACAATCTAATGGTTAAAAGTTGTTTAAGTACACAAAAAAAAAACAATATTCTGTAATCTTATTATTAATGTTAATAAACCCCAGCTTTTAGCTAGTGCATTATTATTTCAATATCAATAACTTTAACATACGCAGGCGTTTTCTGAACATCAACATCATCCCTCAACTCAAAAACCACGTCACGCCACTGTTACACAAATATCACAATGCCGTATCCATTGCGAGGTATGCGGAGAGAATTTTTATGCCACTGTATGGACTTCTGCTTCGATTCAGGTTCATAATGATGAACTCAAGTTTCATCGCCAGTAACAATTCGGTTCAATATCTCATCTTTGTTGTTTCTGCAGAGGTCCAAAAACTGTCGTCAACATTCAACGCGTTATTGTTTTTGAAGTGGCGTGAGCATTCTGAGTACTCACCTTTGATTGGCACTGACTTTTGACATCCCTAGATGCTGATGGAGGATATTCAAAATGGTCGTAGGCGATACTCCAACCATCTCTGCAAGCTATTGTTTGTTTAGGCTTTTTTGACGATGTTTGAAGAATTGGCCTCAACAGACCGTCCTGATCGGAGGTCGTCATCAATCAATTCCCATTGCTTTAAGTATTATGCCACTTGTAAACCATCGTTTTTCCAAGGGCAACATACCCAGTCAACCGCTAACATCACTTCCAAAATGATTTGAGGTGTTTTCCCTTGTTTTATGAGAAACTTAAGGACGGTGAGATACTATTTTTTGTCCATACTTGGGATGTTATTAACGTTTAATATACTCTCCCGACGATATCTTAAACAATACTGTCAAAATTTGACTAAAACTTGATGAATATACTAATAATAAGTCATATTAACGGAATATGCGCATGCGCACTACCGCCCCTTCCCTTAACCCCTTTGTTCCGCAAATTTATTGACCTCTCCTCGTAAGTACGTGACATCGGCGAAAGATGTGTAGGGAATACCGACGTGATCGTCGTAAATATTGTCAACATGCACGGTCAACGACCGATGAATCAACCTTTGAATATGTACAAAGATCACATACCAGAACGTCAATACTGTGTACACGCAAATAATATTTACATCGCATTCCATGGTAGAAAGAGAGCGCATCGCGTGTCTCACCGTTTCGACAATAAATACTCTACCCACTATATCATTGGCAACGTCTGCGACCACCTCGGAACGCACAGGAGTGAGATCAAGATATACCGCGGACGCATTCACGCGCCCCGTTCTGAAATTCTATATATACCTACTTATCGATGAATAAAGGGCACTTGTTATTATTCACTTGACCATTCATCGCTGTTTATTATTTATCGATTATTCACTCTCACTTTTTCGCATTCCTGAATCGACGTATTTTATTTTAAATACAAAACAAATCAAAATCATCACGACCTATCAATCAAGCACCCCGCTAAATTGATGACCCCGAACGAAAAGGAACACAGAATTCGACCAAAGCGAATACAGAGATGTCAGCAACATCATCATCAGCACGTCCTACGAGGACACACGCTAAAGATGTATGTCAGGATAGAGAGAAGTGGATATATGTTCTCTCTACTTACTTCAATAGGGTTGATGCTGGTTATGATCGAGTATACGTGATCCGTTACCAATCCACCCCTTTAACTTATAGTGCTGCGCTCTCTCGATTAAATTAACGCTGGCCAACAAGTTCTGCCTTTGATAATCCCTGCACCGCCTTGCCGAAGCGTACTGCCAGCCGAGGCTAACTTCCTGCAGCAAACGCCAACTTGAAAATCACTCAGTTTGCAATAATTGCAGCTTAATTGTAATAATTTCCCTTTTAAGTATTAAATACTTTACACCTATAACAAAGCGGATTAATTCGAGACCGTGCTATATAATGTGTTTGAATGAGATTTATAAAAGAAAACTGTTTTAGCGTTGATAGAATGAGTTGTGAAAGATAGACTTACTCGTACATAACAAATAAGGAAGAAGTAGATCGGAAGTCATAGAAGGAGATATCTGGGAGAATGCTAGCTGGGGGAAATTTAACAAGTCTGAGAAACATGAGAGCATGTACGACGACATATATGTCAGAGGCAAAGGCTTTGTGTATAGAAAATCGTGGCGATTTGTCCTCTGTGCAACTCTAAAAGGTATGTTGAAGGTATGTATGAAAGTATTATATTTTCTCACGATTGACATTTTTTAACCGTGTGTCATGTATCTCTCTACTGCCAGCACATGTTAATCTTATATTCTTATCTCCTTCACCCTCAATATATTATGCATGTACCACTTATCTAAGAACCTATTTTGCATTATCTGTAACACGGTATAATCACCAAAACCAATGTTATCTTATCCACATTCAAATAAATATTATAAGTTATATTATACCCTTGTCAAGATTATCATGTACTAGATTTAGCGTTATTACTTTAGTGTCGACCTACTCGATGTTTTATTTTTAAGTTTGCTATCTCGCTGGCGCTTATCTCCCCAAATTCAATAAAGATTTAATATCACTAAATGGGAGAAGCTGCGACGAGATATAAATCACTGATATCGATTTGACAGGATAACATACCCTACGCATTCCTCTCTAATCTATTGAAGGGTCGTGGAATAGTTATCTTTGATTTAAATAAGACGTCATATCTGAGGCAGCATCATTATTCTTAAAGCCGCTAAGATATTAACATCATCCTTATTATAATACTGTTAATATTATACTTCGAATGTAATTCAACCTTTATACAAATAAAACTACACGTTGAAATTCTAAAAGTGTTTTCGTTACAAAAGGCCATAACACGTGAACCGTGAGACACGAAATAATTTTATATGAAATTTGTTATGAATATATCATTAGATGCTAAAAAATATTGTTAATAACCGTATAGTTTTTCTTTACAATAATAATTTATTAGATACACGAATTAGTAGTCTCTGACTATATAAAGTTGAAGAAAATGCCTGTAGAAATATTAGCATGTTTAAGCATCTTTGTAAACATTTTTCTTTAACGCATAAATTTCGTTTACGCATAAATTTCGTTTACGCATAGACATACATAGATTGAAAATTACGCATTACGCATAGACATATAGTACATAGATTGAAAATTAATTGGTATAAATAATTGTTTTGTATTTTCTTCTGTTTACAAAGTTTTCCAGTAGTTTATATTTAAACTACCTATAAAATAATATTGTCTGATGTGTAAAATTTAAAAAAATTGGAGGATAAATAATTGTCTTTAAAATAAATTATTTTTCGACGCATTTGTACTATTTCAAATGTTAGATTTAAAGCAATTAAGCAGATGAAATGAAATAAAAATAATCGCTGTTTTTTTTAAACAAATGAATAACCATCCCATTTTGCATACGTTTTTCTTTGTTTCATAATATTTAAATATTATTTTTCATGACAAAAATCTTTTGTTTTCAAATACTCCGTTATCTTAATCTGACATCTTTGGTCTAATTACAGAACGATTTCTAAGTTCTCTTAACAATATTGTTTATGTTCAATTTCATAGATGTCAATAACGTAGGTAACAAACATTTTTTAAATGTTACCTCAAAATTTAATACATATACCATAACTTCCTATCTTTTTTAATGTAGGCAAAGAGGACTGATCTCTATACCTTTCTATCCATAAAAACAGTCTTGGTCTCATCCACGTTCACTTCATTATACTTGTTCTTCTGTATCTCACACTTTTTACCTTTCTCTCAGTCAAACTTTCGTTAACTTTATCCATCCATTCATTCCTCGGCCTACCACTTCCTCGCCATTTATTCCAGACATTTAAATTTGTATTATAAATCTTTCAGAACTCTAACGCCATGGCCACACCAAAGTGCTTCGCTAGATTTTACGTGACTCATATACTAGGTGACTTCATGCCTGGCCACACCAAAGTGCTACGCACAAATTCTTTTGACAGTTAGCAGCGATTGAGTCAACACACCGGTGTGAATCTCCTAGCGAACAGACATGTTGGTGAATTGTATTGTGTCACTGTGATTTTACAAAATGGCGGAAGTTTTATTAACAGCTGTGTATAAAAGGGAGCCTTTGTGGAACTCATCGAGCGAATTATACAAAAATGTACCTGTAATAAAATCACTTTGGAATGAAGTTGCACAGGAAGTAAATAAAGATAAGGTAAGTTATAATGAAATTGGTTAGTTTTGAGAGTAACTCGTGTGTTGACTTAACCGCTGCCAACTGTCAAATGAATTTGTGCTTAGCACTTTGGTGGGGCCAGGCATGAAGTCACCTAGTATATGAGTCACGTAAAATCTAGCGAAGCACTTTGGTGTGACCACGACATATCCTTTTCTTCTGAAGATTCTTTTTTTAATTCTATTTATAACTTATAACATCAGACTCGAACAAATTTTATCCCTAATTGGATCATTGTTTACACTATGGTACATTTTAATACCAGATATTCTTCGTAAATTATCCTTTGCTACCTCATTTATTCTGCTCCCATCATTTTTCCTTAATGTCCAGAATTCCTTTCCATACATCAAGGTGGACACTAAATGACCACTGTGTGTGTGTGTTATTTAAATAATATCAAACTTTAAAGTTATGAAATGAATAATTCTATAATCCATACAATCTAAGATGATGAATGAATATTTTCTAGGTTTTATCTCCGCCGTTCAATGACCGGAAGTGCAGTGTGGGTGGTATTTCTGGAGGGTGGATGGTACTGCCACGACAGAACGTCATGCAGATCTCGGTGGCTCCGTCTGCGCCACCTCATGACCAGTTCTCACTGGACCGAGACCAGGGACAGTATGTCAAATATTCACTATAACATATGTGTATATTTTCTTATTTCTATGGTCATTTTTTTTAACTTAACAGTTTTGTTATGTAATACACTAAAAGTAGTGCAATTCATGCAAAGAGTAGCTAGAAAAATAGTTCCATTACTGTCTCAACATAAGTTCTTGAGTAGAATGCTACTTTATCGAAAACTAACTGAAACACTACTTCCACAGTAGCTTTAACAAAATTTAATGTATAGTAGTATATTTGTACTGTATTGTATTAGGCTTTCATTATATACTGTATAGCCTGGCGAGTTTATTGCCATTTGGCAAAATCTTACAAACATCTAAAAAGAGGCCTTAAGGGAAAACCAGACTGATACCCTTTTTAAAAATAATGGGAACCACAAGAATCAAACTCCAAACTTCCGGGTTAGATGATAGGTGCCTTATCAACTAGAAAATGGAAGTCATCATCATCATATTTGTGGCCTGACAAATATTCTCTCTTGATTTGGGTTTCTGGTGAAAGCATAAATGTTGTGCATAAACATGTAAAACACAGACTATCTTTTTGCAGTACAGTATTTTCACAAAAAGCAGCAAATGTTCTTAGAAGTAAATTATATGGGTCAATTAAGGTAGAGATTTGTATTAAATAAAATATTTTCTATAGGTCAATAGACTACCTTTTGAAGTGTAAAATAATGCAAGTTGAACATATGGATGACATAGCCACTACAACTAAGAAAGTCTTGTGATAGTAGATAAAAACATGTGTTAAAGATATAAAATGTAATTAGTATATTAACCAAGTAACAATATAAATTTTTTCAAAGCAAATGATAAAAGTTTTTTCAAGTGAATAATAAGTTGTATTAAAGCTATATTGAAAAAGTTACACTGTTACAGCTATTTTTCAATCTAAAGTTGCTCACTAAACAAGCAGATAAGTTAAAAGTAGTAAAAGCGCTTCAAAACGCGCTACTCTACTTGTAGCACATTTCTTAAGAACATTATGAATCTTGACTAACATGAATGAATAATAACCTATCATTTGGAATACATCAATTTTCATTGGTTGTTTTTACAAAATGACTAATATGTATAGTTACCATCATTCAGATAATTATATTTGCTTTTTAAATACGAGTAGAAGCTTAACAGATGAATGCATTTCAGTAAACGGAATACTATCGGTCAACCCGTTGGAGAACCCATACTGGCATGAGGCCAACCATGTATCCGTACCATACTGCAGCAGTGATACTTGGTCCGGGACTGCACCACCTAGTGCGGCCCGGGACTCTTTCCATTTCATGGGGAAACTCATTGTTAATCAGGTAAATACAGTGAACATCAGTTATAATGAGTTTCAAGAACATGTGTACTAAGAACTACAGATATTAGAGTTTGAGTCATATATTTGAATAAATTGCAAATATAGGCACACATAAAATCCCCCATATATTGATTTAACATCATGCAACTGGTAAGATACAGATAAAAGTCTAGTTTACTGGGGACATGACAAATGAAAGACAACAATATCATATCCATATAAACTGCGTGTCCACTTTAAATTGCGTGTTGTTTTTTCATAAATTTTGTATTTATGAAATTTTTTGTCATGTTTATACAAATTTTTAGAAAAGAAACATGGGTAATTAAGAAAATGGTTGAATAAAATACTATTTATTAAAGATGGATGCTATGTAGAGATTTAAGAAAGGAATCTTGATATGGCTTAGTTTTATTGAGAGAATTTGTTAACGGTAAGGGAGAAAAATGAATGGAAGGAGATAGGGGGAGAGATTTTAAATGAGGGGAATGTAACAAGTATAAACATCATAAGAGCATGCACTAAATCTCTATGTGCAACTAGAAAGGTATGGAGGTCTGTCCTCTTTACTTTCCAAAAGAGAATTGGCATGATGGTATGTAGGCGTAGTTTTTTTTGAAAAAGAACTTATAATAACATCAAAGAAGTATTTTTAGTTTTTTTTATTATTAGACAATACTGATGATAATTTTTGCATTTTTTATTTTCAAGGTTTATCTCAATCAATTGTCAATCTTTCTTAAAAAGTTATATATTTTCATATAAAGTTAAATAACATGTTATTTCTTCAGGTAATTCGTGATCTAGTACCACTTGGACTGAAGAATTCCTCATGGTTGATCTTGGCTGGAAGCAGCGCCGGAGGGACTGGAGTTATGTTGAATTTGGATCCAGTCCAGCGATTGTTGAAAGACGAGCTTGGTCTTGGAAAGGTGGCTGTGAGAGGCATCTCAGATTCTGGCTGGTTCTTAGACAGGACTCCTTACAGTAGGTCAGTGAATATATTTTTTATTAATATTAACATTTTTCAATAATTTTTCATTTAATATTATTCACGGACTAGTGTTAGAATCCTATTTTTCCATCTATGGATTTTGAGTAACAAGAAAGTAAGTTTCCCAGTTTACTTTTACACCAATTGAAATTTTAAAGAAATAACCAGACGGCAATGTATACAATGTAAATGTTAACACTATAACAGTTTTAGAACTACAGAGACATGGTATATTCATAAAGTAAAATATAAGTCCAATCAAATGGTTCCTTGCTAAACAATTATAAGTTCCTGTAAGCATTTGTTTGATAAAGCTTTAATAATGTCAAATCCAAAATATAAGCTTCTTGTTTTTACTTCAGTCATTTATATGAAGGCAACCTCCATACATTAATTTAGTAAGACCCCTGTCATCCAACCCGAGGGTTGCGGGCTTGATTCCTGTTGGTCCATTTAAAAAAAAAAGGTTTGGAGCCTGGTTTTCACATAAAACCTTTCTGATTGATTTGAAGACATTACCACGTGGCAATAAATTGACCTGTTAGTACTATATACAACAAAAATGTAATAAAATATATTCAACCAATTTAATTACTATGTTTATCCTGTGTGGTGTTCTCATCATCTATAGTACTTATTCTATATACGGCATCTTTGTCTCTTTAAAAATATTTGTAGAGGAAATGTATCTCATATTACTTTCACTGCCAACCACCCGATATTGTGTAGTGTAAATCGCATGCTAAGGGTTATCCACGTGATAAAGTGTGGTGAGCCAATATAGCCTCAGCATGGCTCTAGTCATATTGAGAAGGGGACGTATTTATCAAGACCATGAATGGAAAGTATAATAGTCATTTCATCAAGAAAATAAAATCAAAAATTAGATAGTATTTTTTCTATCAGTGATAGCTTTGC
Source organism: Odontocerum albicorne (assembly GCA_949825065.1). NCBI lineage: Eukaryota > Metazoa > Arthropoda > Insecta > Trichoptera > Odontoceridae > Odontocerum > Odontocerum albicorne. The sequence continues at coordinate 5,024,898 of OX463851.1, read as the reverse complement.
AAAATAAAAATGAATATTCAAATTTCATTTGTATGTGCTTTAGCTTATTACGTACTATTAACTCCTGACGACATTTGCATGTGCTTTAGCTTATTACGTACTATTAACTCCTGACGAAATTTGACAGCTGCATTTGTTCCATACAACCCCATATGATTTTAATTGTTTTTTAAATTTTTTTACTGGAAAGGGTCCATTAGTCGGTCATCACCAATAAATTTTATTGCAAACGGCAGATCACGCGACTCGAATGGATGTTTTTTTTTCTGTAAATAGTAGGTATTTTTATTTTGAGATGACGTTGTGGTATGTATGTATGAGAAGGTGAACGAATGTAGAAGAAACAAAAGGTTTGTGCCGCGATAGGAAATTCTGGTGCTGTCTCCTCTCTAACAATCCAGACACGGAAACGGTTTGATGGTATGCATGCATGCATTATCTATACATACAACAAAATTTTAAAAAAATTAACCATGGGGGTACTTTGCTAGTCTGAGATCGACAGTGCACGTTTTAACTACATTTCGAACAGTAAAATTAAACATCTTTACCATGAAATGTTAATTTTTTTTTAAATTACTGTTATTTTATTACAGCCCTAGCACTCTTCCAGCAGTGGATGCCATTAAAAAAGGCTATGCACTCTGGCACGGATCCTTGCCCAAAAAGTGTGTGGACCTCTACCCTCAGGAACCTTGGAGATGTTACTTTGGATACAGATTATATCCTACTATAAGAGGTGAGCTTTCTCAATAACTGTTTTCTATTCAAGACTTTTGAGTTCTGGAATAATTAAGTTGGATTCTCATTTACCAATTGACATTTAAATTGTTAATTTATTTACTTTATTCACGAACAATTCATAATTAAGTTGGATTGTCATTTATCAATTGACTTTTAAATTGTTTATTTATTTACTTTATTCAGGAACAATTCATAATTAAGTTGGATTCTCATTTACCAATTGACTTTTAAATTGTTTATTTATTTACTTTATTCAGGAACGATTCATAATTAAGTTGGATTCTCATTTACCAATTGACTTTTAAATTGTTTATTTATTTACTTTATTCAGGAACAATTCATAAATTAAGCATAATATTTAAGAGGAAACCATAATAAAGTTCTATATAACTAGAAACATACACAATTGGAAAAAATATTAAAACACAAAATCAACTCAAGTTACAGCACATTTGTCATATTATATGAGAAAGTTAGGGAGGACGGAACAGAAAAAGGAAAATAATACATAGATATTATAAGGAAAATATAAGAAAATATATCAACCAACGGATCATACTTGGTAGCTGAGGGCAGAGAGACAATATAAAAATAAAAAAACATAAATTACAACATGGACCTTGAAAATTAATCAGTCCAATGATCATAAAGATTGGTTTGAAAAACTCTTCAGAATGTTATTGAATTTGTGTGAAAAGTATTGATGTAGCTAAACCCTTCATTGTAACTTCTGCAGGATCATGGTGTTAGAAAGTTCTAGGCATACAAGGCTCTATATATTGGAAAATTAAACAAAATTGATTGTCACGTTGTTCTTATTGGAATATGAAAGATTATTTTTCACAAAAGATATGGACAATCTGTCAATCCATGAAAATTTTTGTGAAAAAAAAATTATTCAGTGATCATATGATAATCTGTTCAAGTTTGCACTCAAAGCACATTGTATTCTTCTGCATACGAATCAAATGTGAGCATTTGTAAGATGTCTGTTATAAATAACTGTATAATTGTACCTATTTTCTTCTCCAGTAAAATCAATTAAACTTTATGTTTTTCCTTTCAATATATCACACACTAGTCTCCGAGTTTTACATCCATGTCATGACATTGTTAGCTATTAAATTAAGTTTGATATATTCTTAACAAAACTAATAGAAATTATATTTTATTTATTGTTTCAGCTCCACTTTTTGTCTTCCAATGGTTATTTGATGAAGCTCAGATGACAGCCGATAATGTGGGAGCTCCAGAAACTCCACAACAGTGGGACTATATTTACAGCATGGGTAGAGCACTACGAGCATCCTTTGCTAATGTATCAGCAGTATTCGCCCCGTCCTGTGTGTCACACTCCGTTCTGACCAAGAAGGACTGGCTGCAAGTTAAGATCGATGATGTTTCAGTGGCTAAAGCTTTAAGATGCTGGGAACTCTCCACCATGAAGAAACCAGCAAGGTATTTTCAAAATCCTAAACAAATAATTTCGAGTTGGTGAAACAAAAGTGAGACAAAACCATCACAATGCCAATTTTGCAATACAGGTATACCTCCATTTGTTTGCCCTCATTTACATGAATTTTCTTTTACACAGTTAATTCTGTTTAAAATTTTGAATGCATAAATTTTAAATAGATGTCACTACATCTAGTTTGTAATAATTGGGTTTCTATTTTGTAATAATTGGGTGATATTGTATTATTTTGTTTCTTGTTTAAGCGGTGGGATGCCAGGATGGTGTATTCATTGGAGTATTGAAAACCCAATTTTTTTCATGTTGGCTGCTTGATTTTTATTTTTATAGAGGCACCGTCTGTGTCTCCTCACTGGATGGTATTATTGTTAAATCAGGAAGAAGTTACCTAGTGTGATGTGCAAGGAATTCTGAAGTTGTCGTGGAAAAGTTATTTTTCCACATTTTTCAACTAAGAATGAATAGAATATCTAGAAATATTTAAAAGATACATAAGCATTTAATGGCTCCATTTACGGAGTTTTCCTTTATATCTTGTTTTTGTAAAACCAATTACCCACATAAAGTAAAAATTTACTATATTTAAATAAATTTAGTATATCTTGTATCTGAAGATAATGAATCTATACTTGAGAAAATGTAACATGGTTCCTGTGACAGTTCACAAATTTGCCCCAATACAACCTTGTAACAACGTTCAGTAATTTTAATTATTTTATCAACTTTAATATAAGCCTCGATTCTAATAAATAGCAAGTTATTTAGGTAAATACATTACATAAAACTAACAATAATGACAAATTAATACATCTTGTTACAAATTAGCAAAAATGTGGCAGTTTGTTAAAATCAAATAATATTTGGTGACGTTTGTCAAAAGTCACTACGTTAGTCTGCATTGGATAGGGATGGGGTATACGATAATTGGATTTTCGATTTTTTTATACCTAAAATTAAATGTTCGTAATTAGTATTAATTCATAGTGGATCTTGGCCTATTTAAAGATAGATACAAATCATACAATACATTAGAAAGTCAGTATAAAGAAAATTAGGAATTAAAACGTCAGTTTAGAGAAAAACAATTTTTCAATTTATAAAAAGACTTCGATTTGTAAAGAAAACGATTTTACCTTTGAGACATGACATTTCAAATGTCACAGGAACCATCCTACATTTTCTCAAGTATAGTTATGTGTTTTAGAATTTACTCTTTCACCATAAGAAATTTGTTAGAAAACTTCAAAAACTCTATTTTCCTTATCATGAGATCCTCTTTAAGATGATGAAATCATTTTACTGATTATTTTTTTTCAAACATTTTTTTTATTATCACTCCATTTCATCCAGATTTAGCATTGAAAAACAAATGAAAACATCCTTTTTAGTCATTCATTAATTTCCGTGTCCAAACAATCAATTTTATCACATACACATATTTCCGGTACAAGGCAACATAGATCCTGATTGATGTATCATTTACATCAATCAGGTCATGCTCAGAGCATGTAGTCCCGATGTTTGTATATGTTGTGAGTCAGTATACGAGTATACTGACTCATAACATATACGAGTATACTGACTCAGTATACTCGTATACTGTGAGTGAGTATATACGAGTATACTGACTCACATAATACGAGTATACTGACTCACGACTCGTATGTTGTGAGTTCTGTATAGTCATAGCCCCACAATCCTATTTACTAATAATGCTGCTTTTGTTGAATGCAGAGATGGACTTTTCTAATTTCTAATTCAAAAATTGAGTTATGAAATTCAATTCTTGAATTAGAAATTAGATTTACTGTTTACTCACATTGCATTTAATTACTCATACAGTCTCAGTTACATTCAGTATAAGAATTATTATTTCACAGGATTTTTCTTGAACGTCAATTTTTTTATCATATTTACCATCCATTTCTTTTTTTAAGGCTTCATCCAATAAGACCTGCAAGGAAATTGGTGCGATCAGGATTTATCAGCGTGGGAGGGGATACGAAAAGTAACGATGGGGAAGGAGAGAGACCTCAGAACAGAAGACGCAAAAGAAAAAAACATTCTCATGACAGTAGTGAGTTGGAAAAGGATAGAAATGGTAAATTAATTTTTATGTTTATAAATTGAAGGAAAACTATCAAATAAATTAATTTCATATGTAGTTAGTGTTAGGGTATAGAAACGTGTACACTGCCTTTGAAATTGAAAAAAACTACTTGTTTAATCAAAAGGATTCTGTCTAAATTCTACACAAAGAAAATCAGGGATTACCGCTGGATAATCTTGAAAGTTTAAAGATAAGATATAAAGTATAAATAACAAAGTTAATATTAACTGTTAATAAGATGTAAAGAAGAATCCATTGTTGAACATGTTCCGGTTATCCTATTCTCCCATAATTTATATTCATTTCTATTACCGTAAGGAGTTTCTTTCCTTTCCTTTCCTGTCATTCATATATATTTTTTCTATCCTTACCTTTTCATGTTGTATGTCAAAATGAAAGTAAATTTGTGTATTTGCTAGTTTAATTTTATTTATAGAGACAGAAAAAGTAAAATGTATAATTTTTGCAGAAAATGATCCAAGACTGCTTACACCGGGTAATGGTAAAGCGAGAAATAGACACCAGCGATACCAGAATAATAGACGTAACCCAAACATCAGCAACAGACACCCGAATAGACCTAAGCATCAAAATAAGAATCAAAATGGAAAAGATAAATTAAATATACCAAACTGCGGTCGTATGCGCAGTCAAAGACTTCACCCGAATAATCGAAGATATCAGGCAAATTGTGATTTATTTGGGAACATCAGAAGACATGGGAGAAACAGAAACAGAATGGGAAGCAAACGTTTTGGAAACTCCAGACATAGGAATGAAACAAGTGACAAGACTCTGGTGTCTGGCAGCATTGAGGAAGGGAACAAGAATGAAAGACTCAGATCACAGAGATCTTTAATGAGGTAAGCAATACGCATATATTAATCCATTTTACCATATTTATTAGTTATTGTAGACACGTGATTCCAGATTGGATCATTTTGATTGATTTCTATTTGGAACAAATATCCAATTAAGAAGCATGTTGCATACAATGTAGGAAACTCTATTTTCATTGAACTAAGAAGACCTCTGAGGTCTTGATAGTTAGACACTTATCTTCTTTTCCTGATGCCACGAAAAGGGTTTCAATCTGTTTTCTTTCTCTTAAGACCTCTTTACATCTCTGAGGTTGGTTGTTAAAAAATGCTTCATGGTAATAGACCTACCAAATTGTACTGTAAACAGGAGAAATGTAATATAATGCTATAAAACTTGTTCATTTGCCATGTTCGGTCCTCCTGACGTTGGCAATCACTGTTAAGGAAATATCTTAGTCATTGTGAGCACAGAATAGCTTCTTGATTGTCTGATACCTGTCCAACTCATGAATGTTGCATAACCAAGACAATTAAACTAGCTTATTTGAATTTTTAAGATTATTTTTTTTCTTTCTTAAAACCTGTCCTAAATTACATATTGAAAATAAATCTTTATTTATAAAATAACACGAAAGTTTTGTAGAAAATTGCAAAATATGGACAGGAAAATTGTTATTCAATTTGTGTTTGAGTTGACAGTTAATTATATTTTTCAGCTGTCAAACTTAAGTAAAACTAATACAGGAGATATCATTTTTAAAACCAAAATTTCAGAAATTCTGCTCCACCAGGATGTGAACATCGCCATATAGAGCGTTGTAGTTGGCCCCAATGCAGTCACTCTTGCCCTCGTCTCCTGGACCCCTACACAGGAGAAGAAGTTCAATTCATTGACATGCTGAAGAGTTTTGGCATGCGCATAGACAGTATGGCACAAGCTTTGGGAGTAGACTTGCATACACTCAACAACATGGAACATGCGGAACTTTTAGCTCTTCTTACACAACAAATCAACTAGTAAAATTAAATGTCATCTTGCAGGAATAAAAAAACATTTCTAAAATTTTAAATTGCTGTATTAGCTAAAAATGTGCTAATAATATTACCGCAATGAAGATACAATGGGATCATTTAATATTAGTTTTTTTCCTTATTTACAGGTAGTCAAAATTTTAAGTCTTTATCAAATGATGATGTCTGTTTGCAAACAAAATCGAATAGCAAATATTCCATTCAGTCAATATCATCACATTTTTTAATAAAATTAAGTACTGAATTATGCATTGAACGTTTCTTAATTTTTATTTATTTGATTTAATGCATGAGAAAAATATTTAGGAATATCTATGTATTTTATAGTTTAACTTCCGAAAGTTTGATATATAATTATATCTTTACTTGGAAGATGATTAAAAATGAATATGTAAGAAAATGTAAATCATTGTAATTTGTTTTATCAAACACTGTTTATTCCACTTTATGTCACATCACATCATCAGGAAGCATTAACAAGATTGTGCTCCTCTGATGATGAGGTAAAAACCTTGAAACCGGTAAGGTTATACCGTTTCATAAAGTGGAATAAACAGTGTATTATAAAACAAATTGCAATGGCTTTAAACCTCCACAATGTTAATGCCTTAACTCTAAATAATATAAAATGTAAATCAACCATATAAAAAAGTAGAAAATGAATTTGTGTTTAATGTAAGGGAATATTTCATTGATTTATTTAAAGATTAAATTTACAAGAAAATCCGACTTGACTGAAAAGAAAATACACTTAGAAAAATTAACAGTAAAGAGTTTTACAACTATATAATTAATATTATCTCAAAACTATATATTTATTGTTGAGCCTTTTTGAGAGATGACATGATATACTCGTACTTTGCAATTTTTTATTCATTTGTGTAACTTATTTTTGAGAGATGACGTAATATACTTTGCAATTATAATAATATACTTTGCATTAGTATTCATTTGTGTAATTTATTTTTGAGAGATGACATAATATACATTGCAATTAGTATTCATTTGTGTAATTTCTTTTTGAGAGATGACATAATATACATTGCAATTAATATTCATTTCTGTAATTTCTTCATAAATATTAACAAGTCATATATTATGGCTTACATTTTAAACTTATTTATTAACAAAATTGAAGACAATAACTACTGTATATAGCAGTGGTGCCCACTATTTTTTTGGAAGATCTAATTTTCGAATGCAAATCTAACAAAGATTTATTTTAAAGAAATTTCAGCATTAAAAACTATCACTTGTAAAATAATTACTTGGTATTGTAGTGTTTTGATGGAATCATTTGCAGCTAACATATCAACTGAAAGAAAGAAAAAGCTTGCAGAACTTGCAAGGGATGTGCTAAGTACAAGAAGAAAAGTAATACCCAGTACATGTGTAAGGGGTGTGATGTAGCTCTCCACAAAAGAGAACGGAGGCAGAATGATTATACTAAATTAAATCATTTAAAGTATTTTAAACAATTATACAAACTTTCATTTACAATATTCTTAAAATTTCCTTAGATATAATAATTTTAGTAAACCCTTCACAAAAATCAGAATTTCTCATAAACAAGCTAGGCATTGGAAAAGGTTATCCGTGACGTTGATCGAGTCTTCAAGTGTTAAATTAAAAAATGTATATTTTACATTTTCATTGACAATAGACTTTGAATCATTACACGATCAATCTTATAAGCACTACTATTGAATAAAATATGAACGCTCACAAATATTAGACACTTGGTTCTTTGCAGTGATTAGTAACAGTGACAGTGACGTGATAACATCCTGTTTCTAAGGATCAAATCTTTAATTTTTAGTTTTGAACACCAATATTTAAATTTATGTTTATGAATTATGCAATTTTTAAGACAATTATGAGATTCGCTGTGATTATCTGTCAAAAGGTCAAAGGCTTAAAATTACTCAAAATAACTCATGCTCAGACAACTACTGAATTAGCCGTATTTTTATAAAATAATTTGTATATAATTAGAAATATTAAAATGACTCAGCTTTGAATCTTTATTCCAAAGTATTACGAAGAGATTACATTTTAGACTTTAAAACTTATGTACCTTTAAATAAGTAGATGGAAGAAAATGAAAAATCATCATTTTGATACTTTTCTTGATTTCAAATTTTTATTTTTTGTTTTAATTTCATTTTACAATAATCTACCAGTGAATAGTCTAATAATACATTTTAAAATAATATTTAAATAACTTATAAAACTTCCTAAGACCTTCGAGAAAGTATTATTTTTTTCCTGTTATTATTTATTTGAATAAAATATATTTTAATTGCCATTTTACTTATTAAGACCTTAAACCAAAATACTACATAAATACAGTGTATATTTATTTAATTATAAGTTGAGACACATTACATTACCTACCTCATCCTTTATTTTTATTATACTAATTTATAAAATAGGTTAATGCTTTTATTTCAAGCTGAAAATATTTAGAGTGCTGGCGCTCTAAGAAGTCATACGAAACATTCTTACAAAAATAATTCAATCATTTTTACTATCCAATAATTTTGTTGAATTTTATTTTGAGGAAGCTTTATTTCCGATTATTGTTTTGACAGTAAATTGCTATGCTATCTTGTAGGGTAGGGCTTCTTACGCTGGTCGGGGTGGGGTATACTTGAATATTTTATTTTAATTCCAAATACATATCATATTATGTACTTGATTAAAGATATTATTTTAAGGGTTTTTTTAATAACAATTTATAGCACCAATTTAATGAAACTTTTTTGAACTTTAAAATGTTCATATGTTCTTAAAAATAAAACTGAATCTAGTGCATATAAAAAGTATTGCATATTTTAATCCTAGTGAATTGCAAATTTCCCTACAATCTGCAAAAACCTTTCAAGCATCTATGCTTAAGTATATCTCAATATATATGTACAATACATATATAGAGCGATCTGAGATGGTTTGGCCGTGTAGAACGAATGAATGAAGAAATAATAATAAAACAAATCTACAAAGCAAATGTGAGTGGAAGACGTGGTAGAAGAATACTAAGTAAAATAGGGTTGGATGAAGTGAATGATATTTTGAAAAGAAGAAAAATAAAAAATCAGAAAAATCGTGGGAGCTTTTATGAGAAGGTGTATGGATGAAGAGGAGATGAAAGATGTGTGTCGCAAGAGAAAATTCTGGTGCTCTGTCCTCTCTGCGTACACCATCGGAGAAATGGCGTGATGGTATGTATGTATGTATATTTAACATTTTTTAATAAGGGAGACCACTTGTATTTATTTAAAAATTAAATGGATCAAAAAAAATGTAACATAATGAATTATTGTATTTATTTTTTAGAAAGAAACTCTTTGTATTTTACTTAAATGGAAAAAATATTTCATTTTTATTTCTCTTGGACAGTAAATTTCATTCATAATGATAACTTAAGGCCAAATTTTTTTATTCAACTGATAAATATTTTCACAATGGTGAAATTGAACTATTGTAATATTTAATAATGTTGTTTATTGTGAATACGGTGTACCTGATTATTGCTTGGTATAATGGTGGTTATTTACAATGTTCATAAAAAAATAGACCAATAATTTGTTTGGTTAAAAATTTTCAATTCTGAAGAAAAAATTCGGCCACATAATTCGGTAAAATTATTTCTATTACTAATGTTTAAGTGCCAATTTTATATTAAGAGTATAACAGTTTTTATCATATTATAACATTTACAGTTAAAATATCAAAATTTGTTGTTTGCTTCATTTTAACAAATAATATACTTGAATTGTTCTGGAACATTGTAGGACTGCATTCAATTTAGATCAGTCTTTTAGTGACTTATAAATGCATATAGAAGGTAAAATATGTGTTTCCATTTCATGATTCAGGCATGTCAAACACGCGTAATGTGGCCCAATAAAGTGTTTTGAAAAACATATTGTTTTGCTATAAGATGAAAAAAAATTATTTAGCTATTTTGAAGCAAACAAATTTATTTTTATTTTGCTTTTTGTTCAAATACTGAAAACATGCAATCCTCGGCCTAATACAAAAAAGCTTATGCAACCTGTGATGTAAAACAAGTTTGACATGCCTGGTAGAAACAATAATAAAGAACTAAAAAAATAGAAAAAAGTCAAAAATCCAAAACTAACTGTTTAATGATAAAATAAAATAGTATGTCTGAAATTGAATCTTAATAAAAAAAACGGAACATTTAAAAAAAGTTTAGACTGTACCTTTGTAAACTTTAAAGCTTACCTGAACTACCTTAAACTTAAATCCAAATTTAACCACCTATTTCAAAAATTCTAATGTTCTTCTCTTGTATAGTGCTTTCAAAATAGCCACATTTCAGTTTGCATAAAATGACATTAATATTTACATTTCTCAGAAAAGACTATGTATAACTTTATGTATTTGTTATATTAATTGACTAAGAAAAAAATATGATGAATCTGTAAATGTGAAAAGGTATCAGTTGGATAAGGTTTTACTGTGTGGTTTGGCTTATGATGCCAACATTTCGTAAATGTTGCAGTTTTTATCGTCAAGGCTAGTCCTTAGTCAACTTTGCACAAAGGGCAACTTTGTCATGGCAAAGTTGACTACGAACAAGCTCTGAAGTTGAAAACAGTTAAATTTTCGAAATGTCTATATGATAAGCCAAACCACTTGGTAAAACACTCCAAAAAACCTTATCCAACTGATATGAAGAACCGCGAAAGCCTCAAAACCTCATATGTGAATAGGTAGCCTGAATTTAGTATTTACTATATTGAGTTGAGAGTAGAATTGTAAGAATCCAGGAAAAATAAGTCCACTACTGAATAATTTCTTTTAAAATCACAGCCGTGCTTAAAAACTTGTCCAAATTTAAAATTCTTAAAAAATAATAAAAAGGTGAGAGCTGTTATAATTCACTGTCATACGAGTATACCCTGACAAACCCTATCAGCACGGTTAGGCTACTCAGAGCTCACTTCTTGTTTAATTCATCTAAAGAAAGTCAGAAGAGAATGGCGATGTGCATTTTAGGCATCAGTTTGTAGGTTTGAGTGAGACCAAATCAAGAAATAAAACTGTTTTTATCGCAAAGAAATTTACTGGTGCAAAACAATAATTAACTCATATTAGTTTTTTTGTAAGATGTAATAATAACAATCCAAGTAAAGTTAAATATATGCGGAAATAGTGCATTTATTGGAAAAACGGATAACGGAAAAAATAATAATTTGAAACATTTAAAAAATGTCATTGGTACAGTCTAAACAAGGCTTTAGTTTAAAATTAATTGAATCATTTTATTATAAAAATTTTAAATTCTAAATTACAATTATTTTTATACCACAGTGATTGTAAATATTTTGTATAATAACCTAGGTTAAGTAATTTATACAATCTTAATTATAATTCAATGTTTTTTTTTTTATTTTTCCAATTGAATTTGTATATTTTTTCAGCTGACAATATTTCAAAATCAAAATGAAATAAATTATTAGAAAATTTTTGATAAATGATTTTAAAAAATATGAATTTATTTTTTGTTTATAAGTTTAAATTGGCTGTTTTTTTATGTACTTCCACGAAGGAAACATACTGGATTTTTTTATATCATTGCTTTTGCACTGAATTTTGTATAGGAAACTTTTTACATTAGTTTGAATTCTTGCTATTCATGAATTTTGAATAATTTATTTACTTTCAGCTACTCGTAGCATACAATATTATCTCTGGTCACATGTACCAGGCCTATTGAAAATAATTTATTTACTTTCAGCTACTCGTAGCATACAATATTATCTCTGGTCACATGTACCAGGCCTATTGAAAATAATGCCCAGAATGAAGAGAACAGTCCAGCTTCGGCAGTATTGAAGTATTAAAATAATACTCATTTTTCAATATTTTAACGGAAATATTAATTATTGATGGCCAATTTTATATCTAAATTTTGATTAAGTTTAAATTACGACTTTTGGTTTAAATAATGTAACAAGTATGTCGGAATATAAGAATCGAAATGTGGAATTTCCCATTATTTCGATTCATATGTACTTAACATAATAAAAATAACTGATAAAATGTTTGGTCTTTTTCATTATAATATTCCTACAAGTGAATCTAAATATGTGTTAATATTGAACAAGACCATTATGAGTAATATTATCATTTTTGCTATGCCTCCAAATCAAAATTTTAAATCTCTATCTACAGCTCAACACTCCACATCCTTCCAAGTTAAGTCGTGACTGCAAATCTGAAAAAAGATTGGTATCCAATTCATAAATCCATAATGGGTAAGAAAAAAATGGTAACTCTTAGCCATCTACCAGTGGCATTCATAAAGTGGAACGCAGCCACCTCTATCTTGATATTTATAGGCTGATGCTGTATCCAAATCCCATTTGGTAGTACCACTTGAAAAATGTTGTTTATTTTGCTATTTGACCTGTGAATCTTAGCAAGACAAAAGTGTCCCACTTTTGAGAGCCTTACGAAGATGATGTGTGTCACCACTCGTTTAAAATAAATGGTTGTAAGACCTTATAACATTTATACAACAAATACAATTAAAATGATACAGATTAATGCATAAATTTTAAGAACAACAATTTCATACATAGATAAAAGTCTAATGTAGCACATTGCTGAAAACTAACAGTCTAACTCATTCAGACCCTGTGTGCATAATTATGCACACTTATTTTAAAGCATAATATAACGAATAAAATACTCGTAATATAACGAATAGCATAATATAACGGCAAATTTTCTTTTAAAAACCTATGCAACAAGATTCTCTTTTCAGTCGTCTGTGTACGTTGAGACCTGTTGGGCATAACTATGCACATGTTCAATTTCTTGGAAAAAAAAAAAAAAAAAAAAACATTTTTCTTCTATTAAAACCCCGATGAAGCCTAATCCACTCTTAAATATTTTTTTTCTCCCTTAACAATAATTCAGGTCTGAAAGGGCTAATGTAGCACATTGCTGGAAACTAACAGTCTAATGTAGCACATTGCTGGAAAAATTAGAATGAAGAGATCATTCGTTAAAGCTATTTTGTATGAATAAAAGGGGTTTTAAAATAATCTGTACAACGTCAGTCAACTATTAAGAGGTTGTAAGAATAATTAGTTGCTTGATAACTGCAATTGAATAATTAATGTTGATATGTGGGCATTGAGAGAGACAGTATACAAAGGAACAAATTGAACAAGCTAAGGATAATCAAAATTTGAATTATTCAAGTCTGTCAAATCTACTCGTATCAACTTCTTTCTGTTGGGCAAAACTGTCAAGTTCAACATTTCCATAATACAATCATAATTTAAATAATCGTGTAGTATGTGTAATTTATTGTTTGGTCTTTCTGGAGTGATGATGTGCGAAGAGTTTGATTCCGCACGATGTTTCCAGTTGTAATTGAGTGTCACTATTTGTCAGGTTGATGAGAACGTGCAACGGGGTTTGTTTTTGTGTAATAAAAAATCGGAAAGAAGTATCGATTTATTTTTACATGCTAAATATCCTCAGTGAGATACAGGCAAAAGCTTAGTTTACTGGGGCTAAGACAAATGAAAGGCGACAACCCCAGATCCATTAAAATAATGTATGTCTAAATTAAATTACCTGTTGTTTTTTCGCAAATTATGTACTCGTATATTTCTTGTCATGTGTAATAATAAATAAAAATAAAATAAATTGTTAGTAAATCAAATAAATCTTCACTACACTCCCTCCAATCTATATCTAACTGATCTGAAATAACTATTGCAAAAAACTTATTATGTTATATATCATATTCAAGTACCCCCAGATATACATTAAATTGGTAGTAATTAGTTTCTATTTCAAAGTCACATAAAGCCAGCTTTTTACACCAATTTTAATCTCCGGAAACTCTTATTTAACAGGAAAGGCAAAAATGGAATACTTAGCAACAGTGGTGTGTATAAACTTTTATGTGTTGACTGTGATAATTTCTATATAGGAAAGACAGGAAGATCCTTTGAAAAGAGATTTCGTGAACACAAAACCGCCTTAACAAATCCTCTAATTTATTCTGAAATGGCTAATCATTGTCACCGTGAAAACCATACTTTTTCTATCAATGATGCCAAATTCTTACATATCAGTAGTAACGGAAATAAATTGGACAGATTAGATGCCCTAGAAATTTCTAAGTCAGTACACCGGGGCGAACATCTGGTAAACACATATATCCCAAAAATCTCTCCGCTGCTGGCCGAAATCGTCCCATGTCTACCTCAGCCCTCAGTCCCCAACCCGAATGTCCCTAACCGTTGAAGCGTGTATATCGGTACCGGTTCGAACAGAATTTAGTATTGTTTGTGCTCCCCTGAAGATGAGGTGAAAGCCTTGAAACCGGTAGGGTTATACTGTTACAAAAAAGTGGAATAAACAGTATTTGAAAAAAACAAATTACAATGTCTTTAAACCTTCACAACGTTAATGCCTTAACTATAAACAATATACAAAAGTAATAGTTTTCTTGCGTTCTAAAACAAAAAGGAAAGTAAGGGCATTTCTCTAAGAACCAGATGGTAATTGGTGAGCATTCAGATTCTGTTCCTGAAAAAACTGGTTTGGCTGCAACTCTGCTACATATTTCACTGCATTGACCAGTTGCAATATTATGCAACCAATACATGTTCATAATAACTTGGAATGACCACACACACCAGTAATGAAGATTTGAACTAATAGCTTTGAATTTAACTTAATTTTAACATAAGTATCTTTACCTTCGTTATTTTAAAAATGTATTTTTTCTTAGCTGGTGAAAAACCTATTAATTCCATGTTTATTTCATACATACAAACAAATCATTATGTCATGTTCCTTTGCGAGGAAGGCAGAGAGAACAGATCTACAAAAAAAATTCAAGCACACAACTTTCATAGAATTGAATCGTCATACACAATATTTAATAAAATTGAATAATAATTCACTTTACCTTATTTAAAATTATGGACCACTTGATTCAGCCATCTTTTCCTCCATCTACCTCTTCTACGCACACCTAGCACTTCTGACTTATATACTCGCTTAGTTATTCTTTCCAGGGCTGTGGAGTCGGAGTCGGAGCTGGAATCGGAGTCGCGGAGTCGCGGTGTTTGGGCCGGAGTCGGAGTCGGAGTAGGAGTCGTAAAAAACGAGCGACTCCGACTAATTTTTCGTTAAAATTTAAAATACATTTTTTTTTTTATTATTATAATGAATGTGTATTGTGCACGAATATTAAACTTGCAGGCGCAAGTCGCGCCGGTATGGTGAATCACCGAGATCCATTTAACGCATAAAGTCTACGAAAATGTGTTTGTCTCCTTCTTTCTCACGTCGAAAGAAAATTCTGTTGGCTGGGATCTATGTTAACCCCATGGTTCGATCCATATTGACGGAAGAACAAATAAATAGAACGAAAAACGCTATGTTTGAATTAACCGTTCGTAAGAAAGGCCTTCGACTAGAAAAAGAGACGACAGCAGGCAGCGTACACGAAGTATCATCATCTTCATCCGACACCGCTGAATCTGAAGACGATTTTGAAAAATATCTCAATGAACAAGATAAACTAAAACGTCCTCGTTTGAATCACAGTCCCAATATAGATGAAGGAGACTCTATTTCAAAATTTAAAATTTAATTTTATGATGCATTGAAAATAATGGAAAAAATTGACCGAACTTATAAGTTAAATGTTAAAATGGCAATACAGCGGTATCTAGAAATCGTAAAAGATTCAGCATTGATCGTTACAGCATAACCCCTAACCCAAGTATCCGTAGAGCGGTTATTTTCCGCTCTTAAAATTCTCAATTCTGATTTGAGAGCCTCTACGAATACAGATTTAATAGAAGCAATGTTGTTTTTAAGAATAAATTCTAATAAATAATTATTAAAGTTTGATCTTGTTTTATTTTTATCCCTATAACATGAAAAAAATGGCTATATGCAAAGGTAGGAAACAACCTGCTAAAATTGAGCTTTTTTGAGTCGGAGTTGTAGAGTCAGAGTTGTGGAGTCGGAGTCGTGGAGTCGGAGTTGTGGAGTCGGAGTCGTATTGTTGGTAAATATAGGAATCGGAGTCGGAGTCGTAGTCGTGTTTTTTTTTAAGCGACTCCACAGCCCTGATTCTTTCATCATTCATTCTCTCCACATACCAGAATCAACTGAAAGCTCCTTTCTACATCTTACTTAAAACATCCATTTTATTGGTGTATTCATTACTAATGTCTTCATTTTGCTTTCTCTCATACATTGACACTAAACACTCATTTTATTATTGTAGTTTACATAATCAACCTTTCTTAACTCAATCAAAATCTTTACATACAGTTTACTGAAAACATTTCATTAACTGGTGGTTCTGTAGTTATTGCTCTCCATTCTAGAGCTCTTTTTTTTATACAGCATCTTGTCAAAAGGAGCCTATCCAGAGTTCCAACGTTTATAAAAAAATACATGCATTTATTCCATTAATTTTTAGCGGATGTCCTTGTTGGACGCGCTGATGATTATGATTGTTGTTTGGTATTTAAATAAAATACCTCGATTAGCAATGCGGAAAGTGAGAGTGAATAATCAATGAATAGTAAACAGCGATGAATGGTCAAGTGATTAATAATAAGTGATCCTTTATTTTTCGATAAGTAGGTATATATACATATTCAGAACGGGGCGCGTGAGTGCGTCCGCAATATATTTTTATCTCACTCCTGTGCTTGCAGAGGTGGTCGCAGACGTTGCGAATAATATAGTAGGTAGAATATTTGTTGGCGAAACGGCGAGACGGCGTGATGTGTTCTCTTTCTACTGTGGAATGTGTCGTAAATAGTATTTTCGGGTAAACAATATTAATGTTCTGGTATGCGACCTTTGGGCATGTCCGAAGGTCGTTTCGTCGGTCGTTGACCGTGCGTGTTGACAATATTCAGGGACGACGGTATTCCCTACAAATTCATTTATTCTATATGTAATATACTCAGGGACTGTACTATCATACCCTTCAGCCTTCACCTTTTTCACATCATTGACAGCTGCTCTTACCTCCTCTTAGGCAATCTTACACGTATCATTCATCTACATAAGGCACCTTGCTTCTTTTAAATTAAAATCAATGAAAGCCGTCTATATGTACCTATAATTAATGTGTTATTTCTTACAAAACTATATTGAATAAAATAATGGATAATTTTATTTTAGTATATAGGTGGCTTATAAATAATGAATTGAAATTTTATGTAGTTCAAAAACATTTGAGCCCACTCAGTACATTAGTTTCATCAACACTTCATAGATGGCTGTTCAATTTTGATGTGTAATATTTATTTTAAATACATATATCAAATAAACTTTTTTATTTCATTGCATACAGTATCTGGCGAACTTTTCCGGATGACTTACCATTTTTTCGGGACCAGGGTATTTTTTCATATTAATTGATTTTTCTTGTTAAACGATTTCCACTTTATGTATCCAGAAGCCACGCTACGGCCAGCTCACGGTGTACCCAAAGAGACCTCATGATCAACTCGCAATATGACGGCTGTCGAGTGAAACCTCAGGCGGAATTTCTACTTGACTGAACTGAGTGACTGTAGTTCCAAGATGCACAAAGAACTCCTCTAATTTATTTACACTTGTACAGCGCCGGTACAAAGACTGGAAAATAGATGGGTGTCCGCCGCTCAATACTCGTAGATTCCGGTTTTCGGTGAAAAATAGCAGGGTGAAGAGATTCCTCTTTAGCAGGTAGAAGTTTTTCGTAAATAAAACACAGTAGACGTTCCAGAAACTGAGAATATATTTTGCTCATTTTTCGTTCCTTATGTGCAACCCATCGCTCATCGTAAGACCCTTTATTGTCCGTATATGCCGTCGCGGATTACTAGATACTTGCTAGATACCATGTACGAGTATACCGCGCGTTATCTGCATGCATAGGCTGTTCGATTATTTATAATGATTATTGCGAAGATCACGCATAAGGAACATTTCATTACGATTGGTACAGATATCAACTCACAATATTTACATAGCAATTACACAAATAAAATCATATATTTTATGTGACGCATACGTCCGATACAACACTTAATACTAATTTTTAATCACGACAAAAATGCGCCTATTTAAGTCTCTCATCTTCGCAATTCTCATGTATAGTGCTGAGATTTAGACCCAGAGAACTAGCGAGAAACGTAAAATTGATGCATTTGAAATGTGATGCTGGAGAAGGATGTTACAAATTCCACGAACAGCAAGGTGAACTAATGCCTTCGTTCTCAAAGAACTGAGAATCACCGACAGATTGTCGACAATACGCCTTCAGCGAGTCTTCAGATTCTTCGGGCACATTTGGAGAGACTTGTGGTTTCCGGAAACGTGGAAGGACGACGCACTATAGGAAGAATCCCAATGTGTTGGATTGACCAAGTGAGAAATGCAACTGGACTGTCCTTAACAACTGCCCTTCGAGTCGCAGAGTACAGGGATAGATGGACAGAAGTCATCAGAAGCTCTTATGGGAGTTATGATGCTCAATCATGAGCTACGCGACTAAATGACGACTAGTTTTTAACCGATTAAATCCGCTTATATTCATTTAGATCAGGAATGTCAAAAACGCGGCCCGTAAACTAAAAAAAACTGGAATGCCGAGACGTCTTTGACGAAATTTTTAGATGAAACATTTACGTACGGATAAGTTTCTCAAATCTTATCTTTTGTAACGCGTATAATGGATATGGAGCACATATGTATGCGAGCGATTATTTTCTTTAACGAAAATTAATCCCAGAAGGTAAATAATAACTGATTAACATCTATCATCAAGTTTGAAAATTACGTCAATTCGACATTTCGAATTATGAAAGCTTTGCGTGTAGCAATAGGAAACATAGGGTGACTAGTTCTATGAGGATATGACTAGTTCCAGTTCCTCTTGAGTGCTGCACTCATCATTGCTCAGGACCAGGAGAAGTGGAGTTGAACCATACGCTCTGTTCTATAGCACAAGGGAGCCATGACGTTCAGCTACGAGAAGTTCAGTTTGATCTCACGCTGTTATTGGGGATAAAATAAGTCCCCATCCAGCGCGATCTATGCTAGAAGGTCGAATTCTTCTTTCTTTTTTTCATGAGCGCGACGTCACTTAGTAACGAACAAGGAACTGTTCAAAGGAATTCCTTCTCCGGTGGCGACACACAGCTGAGTGTGAAAAGAATAGTAGTGACGGAAGGGCTTAAGGTCCGACGTCAAGGGGGAAGGAAAATGACAAATGGCAGAGCAGTAAAAAGATCAGCTATGAGCAACATGACGAAGAAGACACATTCACACTATCTTGGTCTCCTTAAGATTGTTCTACTATGTGTGGAGGTCAACCTTTTTCCATGTTATCTTCTACAATCCAGGTTCTTTTAACCCCACTATGAACATTGAATTCGTATATTCTGGTGGCTCGTCACACATTGATTAATATGGCAAGCCCTCTTCCATCTTCCAATGCTCATTTTAAAGAATTGTATTGTATTGAGCTTATGAGTCACAGAAAAAATGTTGATATACTCATAGTATGGTCTAAGAGTAAAATCACTCTGTGAACCGAGTGAACCAGGAATGGGAACTGGGGTATCGGTATCGGTATCTGTTTGCTTAATGTGAATGCATTAAGCAAACGGACCACAACCGCTGACTACGTATGATTTACATTTTCGTTATATACAGTATGTTACAACCTAAAAGGTTAATTGTTATATGGATATATCTTCCAAACAACCAAATAGGTTAGTTAATCCCATCTCGGTGTGCCATCTGATCCAGAACAGCGGTGTGGCCGTTGAGTTTGCTGATGTTCAACGGTTCACTCACTTGCTTTTCAGCTGAATTGCCGTTGGAATGGCGAGGGGATCCTCGGCAATGAGGCCCAGCAACGACGACGACGGTCATCCTCCCACACGCCTTCGACTCACATTTACATTATATGATATATTTGTTTTGTTAGCCTTTCTTCAAACCATTTAAGCGTACTCTTCTTCATCTTATGTTACTTAACACATATCTTAAGTTCACATCCGTAACCTACTCACTTCATTTCGTATTCTGTCATACATTGTCACCCATTGTATTCTTCTCAGAATACGCATTTCTACAACATTTATTTGACTTCTATCAATCTTTTTCCACGTCCACTTTCACTCGTATACATCAAAGTTAAATCTACAATAGCCGGTCGGAAGAATAATGTAAAATAAAAATGTTATTATTGACCCCTGTCCGTATTACAAGACGACGGATATGCAGTGACTAATAAAATACACGTGTGATCAATTATTATTGAACGAAAAATTGGGGCTGGTGGCATATTTTTTGATGACTATAGAGTCCAATTCTCGATCTAAATATAACATATGTTAGGTATACGGCCACACTAGCAAAGCCATATCGATTCTTGGTCCAGCGTACTCGACGCTTCCTTCTCATTCGCTTGAATTTGAGGTCCTCAAGACATTTTTCATCACACACTTCCTTGCTTCGACGAAAAGCACTTGGCACCACAGATTTTTGTTCATGGCGCGATCCATGTTGGATATTTTCATGTCTCTTTTAAAGAGATCGTTATAACGAGATGCTGTGCTGTTCGCCGTGAAATATTTTAGCGTTCGCATAGATGATGTCATTCCCTTGATGCGAACCAGGTATCCAACTCAATGATTATGGGTGTAGACCTATTGTATTGTAGTTCGTAGGGATATCAAGAATCAATTTTTAGTAATTTGTTAGAACTCGAGTCATAGGAGATAATACTCGTATACAAGTTGAATTTGTGCTGAAAAGGGGTATTTTATATTTTTTAAGCGTAGAAACGCAATCTGTTATTTATCTTGCAAAATCATCATCACCATCTCGTCATTCCCTATTGAGATAGGCAGAAAGAACAGATCTTCACTTCATTATATCCTGGTACACATCTTTCGGTTCTGCCACTTTCATATACCTCGTCATGCATACTGTCTTTTATAAAAGCTTTACACTTTAAGAATTTGATTAATTTGGTCCTGCAACATTTTTCTAGGTCTTTCTAAAAATCTCATATCTTGTATACTACTCGAATAAATTTTTATTGTAAATCTTTCATCATTACATACTATCGATGACCCCATGGGCTAGTTGGTAAGAGGCTTGTCTCCCAGCCCGGATGTGCGGGTTCGATTCCCGTTGGAACCCAGATATATCCAAAAAAGATTCCAGGCTGGTTTTCACTTAAGACCTCTTTGACATCTTTCTGGTTAGTTGGAAGATATTGCTACATGACAATAAACCCGCGAGGTTGTACTGTAAACAACGAAATTGTAATACAATACTATCATATTCTCTTTCGGGATAGGTAGAGAGGACAGAGTGACAAATTTTCTTGGCGTAACCCACACTCCCTCTACATCTATGCAGCTCCTAAAATTTCTCTGGTACGTAACATTTTCTTCCTTTAATCCAGCGGTCACCAAACTACGGCTCGCGGGCCGGATCCGGCCCTCCAAACTTTTTCATCCGGCCCCCGACTTTTATTCATAAATATTATATATAAGAAATATTCATTTTATAAAATTTTATGATTTGGTTGTGAATACACGACAACGATTCTTCTATTGTGATTTGGTATAAGACTTCCAATATAAACTATATTTGTTTACACATGCAATGTAAACTAATGTTCTAATATAGATTTCAATAAGAATATTTTATGTTCTAATAGGATTTCAATAAGAATATTTTTCGTCCGGCTCCCCATGTTTTTAAAAATTTCAATCCGGCCCGTTTCTCAAAAAATTTGGTGACCCCTGCTTTAATCCATTATTTTCTTGGTTTTACTCTACAACGCCTTCCACTCACATTTATTTTGTAAGTATTTTTCATTCATTCACTTGAATCAAACCATGTCAGAGTACACTTTCATAATTCATTCCACAATATGCGATTTATTTATTTTAGGTATGAACAGAGTAGCGCAACAAGAACTGCAATTTTAAATCAATGAAAAAACAAGTTTTTTTAAATGTTCATGTTTATTGATATCAATGTAATTAGTGCATTTGGGAATTACGTGTGGAAAATGATATTGACCAAATAGCCACCTCGGCTCCTGTTACGGATGATGACTCTTCGAGCAAAATTTTCAATAACGAATTCTCATAAATGGATACTTATATCTGCAATGACACGAGTGATGTTGAATTTAAGGTCATCGATGGTTTTTGGATTCTTGGTGTACACTTGAGATTTAAAATAACCCCAGAGAAAAAAGTATAAAGGGGTTAAATCACACGATCGTGGCGGCCAATTCACATTTCCACGACGAGACATTTACACGGTCGGAGAACTTTTCCTGCAATAAAGCCATTGTTTCATCAGCAGTATAAAAAGTAGCCCCATCCTGCTGGAACCACATGTTTTCCAAGTCCAAATCGTTCAATTGATGCCAAAAAAAAGCTTAAATCATGTCACGATATCGATTTCTATTGACCAAAGGAATTATTTCATAGGGTGGCGCAACAAGAACTGCAATGTTAAATTTTCTCCCCCTTTTCAGCTGTCAAACGTATAATATTTTTAATGGGCATACATCATCTACAAAACCTTTAAATAAATTATGCACTGGTACACGATTGCAGAACTTAATTTAAATTTAAAATTGCAGCTCTTGTCGCGCTACTATATGAGTTTTCTTAAGAATATTTATATAATATTTTAGAGTAAAAGTTATTATTTATATTTATTTCATTTCTAATTTTCAGAGAAACATTTAAATATAGTATTTCGGGCAAGTTTTATCTTTTCATCACATAGTAAAATTAATTTTCGTAGCAAGTGCTAATTAAAAAGAACAATACGAAATGAAATTTTATAACTGGTTCATTAGGTCTTGATAATGAAACTTGGAAACTAAAATAACGGACGTGTACGTGAAAAAAACTTCAAGGACCCAAATAAATGGTGAATAAATTATGAATAAATGCGTGTACTGAGAAAAATACATGGAGGGATAAACGACGAATAATTAAAATGATTTCCATCTTTCAAAATATCGTACGCTTCGTCCAGCCATACTTTCCTTGGTTTTCCTTTACCACGCCTTCCACTCATATTTGCACAGTATATTTTGTTTTTTTAATCTTTCTTCATTCATATATTTTAACACAAGGCGGTTCCAGGTTTGATTCCCATTGGTATCCATTTAAAAATAAAGGTTCCAGTCTGGTTTTAACTTCAAGCTTCTTAAACATCTCTCTGGTTGGTTAGAAGAGAACCACATTGCAATAAACTCGCCTAATTGTACTACACGTACACGTATATGTCATATAATGAAAGCGCAATACATTTTTTGATTAGCTAAAATACACAGAGTAATCGAAGTGTCACCTATCTGTGAAATACGCCACAAAGCGTCCCTCCTAATTTATAACATATAATAGAAGTAAAGAGCTACTTGTATAGTATAATGGCAATATAAAAAAATATCAGTTCTACTTAGATCGCGCCCGTTCTCTCACACAAGTAAAAAAGTGGCGGAATAATGGCTGTCTTATATTTTATAATTATAGCTCTATCTTCCTCTTAATTTGGCGTACCGCTTTGTGATTGATTTCAAAGTGAGATGGCATATATAATATGTTACTCTGTACTCATTTCGATAAGTCCGCTAGATTACACTGTGTACAATTCATTCCGTCATAGGGTATCACTCAATATATCCGCATTCCTGATGCGGAAATGTTAAGAGCGTAGGAAGTAGGAATCCAATATTAAGAGTCTATATTGTCTTTAGCCCCATCAGTCTTACATTACACTTTCATTTTTTACATTGCATATGTCGTGCAGCTCATGACTGAGCATCGTGATTCCCATGATAGCCCTTGACGACCTCTCAATCCATCTCTACACTCCGCGGTTCGAAAATCAGTTGTTAAGGATAGCCCTTTTGCTTCTCTCACTTGGTCAGTTCAACTCATTGGGATCCTTCTCTTGTGCATCGTCCTTCTACGCTTCCAATGACCACAAGCCTCTCCAAACTGTCTCCTTGGCTATGAGCAATGTGCCCAAAGAATCGGAGGACTCGCCGATAGCATATTGTCGGCAATCTGTCGGTGATTCTCAGTTATTTGAGAATGGAGGCGTTAGTTAGTAAAAAAGTATATGTAACTTCTCGGATGTAAAATGATGTATGTAAGTTAGAGTAATAGATGGTTAGGAAAGAAATTCCGTATTATAGGTCAAATTCAAACGCAAAATTGCACCAAATGCATTGATTTGGTCACCATCAGTGGAAATCGGCCTTCCAGAGCGGACACCATTTTCGAGTATCATGTCACCAATACGGATTTTTTAAGTGATTACTGCATTATCACCATACACTATTAATATCTTTTTTTTAGTTTGTGTTACCATTTTTTCCAGTAAAAACGACAACATCAAGAACCAAAAAAAATTGTTTTGTTTCATCCTTAAATTACATCAAAAAACGCTTGAACAATTTGGATAAAAATACGCAAAACTATTAACTTTTACAATAATATAAATTCAGCACGTTTGGAATGAAATTATTATAGTAATGGGAATTTTGTCTTAACAACATATTTCCTAGATATACCAAACTACAAACTACTCTGCGAACAGCCCAAATTTTTTCAACTACGAGTATGTAAACAAACTCGACCACGCATGTTGTCAATATGCAATGAAAATGTAACGCAATATGATAGTTGTTGCAATTTCAACAAGCCCTCTTATTATTATCAGAAAATAAAATAAAAACAACTGTGTATATAAATGTAGGTTAAATTATAATATGCATCATAATGAGTCATGAAATATTCGAGCAGTTATTTAATAGTTATTCCATTGCGCCACATAAACACATACGAGTACTGGTATACCGTACCGCGCCACGCTGTTATGTTATGATGTTCTTTTTATTGCCAAAGAAGAGCGTTGCATCAACAATATTATTTATTTACCTGTTTTCAAGGTCCGCTGACTTTCTTCGCCGCCGCTGTTCACGCTAAAACCAGCGTCAAAGAACATTATTGAAGAAATTATCCGTTAAAAAACATGTGAAAAACATTAAACGATAACATAAAAAAAAACATAATTTGCATATTTTTTGTCGACATTTTTAGAAAATTTAGACTGATTACCTATACGACATACGAGTAGAATAACAAATGTGTAACAGTATTGTTAATGTTTTCGTTGTATTTGTGGTTTATTGTCAGGTGGTAATCTCTCGAAACAAACCAGGATGATGTTCAAAATGACTTAAATGAAATCAAGAGTAAAACTCGGGAGTATATCTCACGACCTCGGAAGACAAGTACGAGTATATTATCAATTAGGTCACAGAGGTCGTTAAAAATCCTAAAAGATCTGAGGCATAAACTCAGACATGAGAGATAGCAGTTAATGCAACTCATAATGAAGGACAAGACCGTGGTTCGAAGAGAAGTCGACAAAAGAATCCTGATTTGAAAATATCCGATATTTCCTTGAATTCTTCGATACCAGAGCTGTTACGAGTAATTGATACGATCAGCTGACATTTCACTTGTCGCCGAGTGTTTATCAAATTGATTTGGCCGAATTACAGAATAATCGATAAATGGTAAAAAATCGATCAAGGCAGGCAATCTGACGTTTTGACTTGACATAACGTAAAAAATGCATTAAGTATTACCATGCTTAAGGCATATTTAAGCAAGTTTATGACTAGGAGTAGCTTCAAGCAAGCGTGTGAATGTGAACTGACTGACAAGCTATAAAATAGAACCTATGTACTCGTACCTTGGACATCAAAATATGAAATTGGGGATTTTAGACTTTTAAATACTTTCATATTTATTTATTCTTTCTTTCTCCTTAGTTTGACATGTGGTCTGTTATTATTATATATGGTCTGCCTCTCTTGGGATGTTGACACCCAGCTATCCTTCCATATTTTAAGAGTTTTCCTGGGTGACGACTGCCAGTGGGTATTCTATACATTTCTACGTATTATCCATCCTTTCCAAGTGGCCTCGCCAATATCTTCTACGATTCTACCCCATCTTACAATATCTTCTTCTTCACATATTTCTCGAACACGAGGAGTTTCTGCCTCTATCTTAAAGTATTTTACCTGCAATGACTATGAGGGTTTTGATTCCATCAGTTCTGAGCATTCTTTTTGTTTGTGTTGTATCTGCATTATACTATATTCCATGAGTCATAATTAGCCTTAATTTGTATCTGTCTATTTCCATGTATTTATTATTCAGACCACATATTTTAGGTATGCCGAGACACCTGCAGCTTTCACTGTTAAGATTAAAAATTATTTAGTTTTATTATATAATTTTTAATTTCAATAATGTTGTACGGATTCAATTAATAAAGAAATCCCGTCAACTCCCGGGTTATCAGCATATGTACAATATCTTTGAATAATTCGGATATATAACGAATATAATAAACAAAGTATAATATAAAATTATACTTTTCAAAAAAATGTTTTTTAACTTTCTTTTAAAATCAGAAATAGTTTGTATCCCGACCAAGTCAGAAGGCATACCTTTGGGTTTGTTTTTTAATTGTTATCTGAAGAGCCCTTTCTCCATAGTGATTATTTGTTTGGGTGTTTTACGAGATGTAATCCCTTTGTAACTGACTTGGTACGATATATACTCGTATAGGTACACTCTTTACAGGGATCTTGTGGATATCACGATAGTAATGTTCCGATACTGTACGAAGTTTGTCAAAAGTAATTAGAGGTAATATTTTGGTTTCCTTTAGAACATTTTGACCATGCTTTTTGTCAAGTATTTTTTAAAGGTCGGTATAAAATAGACGTATTATTTTTTGCGAGACTTCTATTTATTGTATATACTCGAGAATATGTAACATACACGCTAAACCTTCTTTTTGCAAGACTTACTATTTGTTGTATATACTTGTATTACTATTTGTTGTATATACTCATAGATATGTAACATACACGCTGAGACTTCTTTATGACTGTGCATTATTACTAAACATTTATTTATCGGATTCTATTGTAATAATAAATAATTTTATATTCTCATACACTACACTAAAACTATTTTTCATTTTTATTTCTTAATGTCACGATCTAATTTTATTATTACTGGAATATGGTACTTAATTTTCAATGTTTTTTTCCTCATTGTGTTGAGTGTGTTTATTAATGCACTTTGTTTTGCTTTTCCTGCGTTTATGTTAAAAAAATATAATGTCACATATAATTTTTAATTTACACAACTCTTTTTTGCGATATATGATTTCATTTAAATTTTAAATATTTGTGATGTTTGGATCATACAAAATACTAACCTATATTACGAGTATATACTCAGTATACGGAGCGTTTCAAGACAAGCGAAGCTGGCTGCTCGTAATATGTTCGAGGCTTGGTAGTAATATAATATAATATAATATCACACTTAAAGTAAGATATTGTTAAAGCGTTGCCTAGAATGTGTACAAAAATAAATGGTGGTGTTAAGAATGATGACATTCATTAATTATGGAGTTAGGAATGATGACAAGAATAGAGGTTGAAAGAAAATAGTGTTTATGATGATGATTTATTATGAAAAGGGAGCATTGAGATAGTTCGGGCACGTAGAAAGAACGAATGATGAAATATTTACAAAAATAATCTCTGCAAGTACGAGTAGTTATAGAAGATACAAGAAGTCTTGGAAAACCTAAAAAACGGTCTGTATACTTGGCGATAATTCTACAATAACATATATGAAGATCTCTGCGATCTATAATATAACATATGTATTAGTTAGTGAGACGTATCTCAGCCAACCCGGAGGCTATTGGTTGGTCTGAAAGTTAGTGAGACGTATCTCAGCCAACCCGGAGGCTACTGTTTGGTCTGAAAGTTAATGAGACGTATCTCAGCCAACCCGGAGGCTACTGGTTGGTCTGAAAGATGTTTTGAATGCATTTATTTATACAAATTTCTTTAATTTGAGATTAGCTTTGTGACAAAGCATTCGCTTCTAAAATATTAATAGATACGAGCAATAATACGGGAAAATTCGAAAAGCCGCAAACGTCCATACTATTAGCGACACCAAGTTGCGCATGGAGTTAAATTTTTAATGCTGTCATTCTAA
This sequence comes from Odontocerum albicorne, assembly GCA_949825065.1. NCBI lineage: Eukaryota > Metazoa > Arthropoda > Insecta > Trichoptera > Odontoceridae > Odontocerum > Odontocerum albicorne. The sequence goes on along the minus strand of OX463851.1, from coordinate 4,996,512 downwards.
ATACTATACATACTTTAGAACTATAAAATTAACTTTTTCGGTGTAAGAAAAGTTATCAGGGCTCTGATGGCATATTGATAACTAACATTTTAGTGTTTCTGAAATATTTATATTTAAAAGTTGACACTCTTTCCAATATACTCGTACAATATATGCATCTTGGCACTTAGTTATTTTTCGATCGTTTTAAAAAAATATATTTTTTAAGAATTTATTAAGGACTGATTTTTTTTTATAAAACAACGAATACTTTGAAAATCAAAGTTTTGATTTGCATAAAATATATCTTTATATATTTTTATTCAAAGAACATTTACCGGAAATTAATCAATAAATGTACAAAAAACAGATCACTTTTAGAAATAATAACAATTAATCAATATTGATTTCATGCACAGTTCATTCATGTCTGCAGGTCAGTGAAAATATTGAAAGAGAATACAAATAAAAGTTAACTGTCATCGATTAAATGTATTTTGTTTCGCAACTCTTCGCCGCCAGAGGATGTCCAATGCACATTTATAACAGAAGTGAATAAGTTTCCTGTATTCAATTTTTATTATATTTAATAAGATTCACCAACCAGAACTTTTGTACTTGTACTAAGGTGACTAAGGTGAACGCTAAAAAGTGGGTGAAATGCGAATAACGCGTGTAGCGTTCGGTCCCCGTGGTTTCAGCTGGCAGTTGCCTTCCCGCCAAGACACCGAGTGCGCGGGAAAACGGACGGGCATCTTAGAAATTTTCTCAAAACTTATAATACAATTTACGTACCGATTCCTAATTATAAAAAAGAATGTCACTTAATTAATTTTAACTGAAATAGTATCTAGTTTGTAAAGTAAAAAAAACTACTATAAGCGGTATTGTATTCAATATACTGTACACAAAAAATCGCCATTTTTTAATTTACATACAATTTTTTTTTAATTTACATCCTTTTTACAAACCCTTGCCTGATATTTATTTCCAATAACTTGAAGTATCTTTTTAATGTTAAAAATAATTATTTCTCCCTTTTTTCTACAGAACGTTTATACATGTGATTAAAAGTTTGATCAAAATGAATCAATTGGTTGTGCAGTGCTATCAGTTTTGTTCTGAAATGATATTTTAAAAATATTTGTGAATATGGAAATAATTACTAATTTATACAACTCATTTATTTAAAAATAATAGTGTTTAAACCAGTTTTATGAGTGTCGCTAAATATTTTGTGAAAAATATGAATATTTTATAATTATTATACCTACCCGTATTTTTTCACCTGAGATTAATATTTGAAATTAAATTTTTCTGAACCATCTAGATATAAATGCCATAAAAAATTCAGTTGTATATAATTTTTAGCGTTTTTGTATGCTAATTTCGTCAAATGTTTACAAATCGTGTTAAAATTGCTTAAAACTCTTATCAATCAAACCTTGCGGGAGAACAATGCCATAAATCTTTAATTAAATCAGTATTTTTTTGAGATAAATTTGGATTAACGAATGTCATTACTTATCGAATGCGGGCTCCAATATTTTTAGTTATATATATATATAAAGATTTTTTGTAGACCTCAAATTTGTGTAAGGTACTTTGAAGAGTGAAGTCGAGTGTTAAAATTGTTTTTAACTTAACTCATAGACGATGATTTCGGGTTATTTCTATTTAATTGTGTTGTTAATTTATGCTGACTTAAGTGAATCGGCGTTACATTCAAAATATAGTAAGTGAACAGTTTTATTATACAATAAATAATCTAGTATGTATTTCCTACTATTAATGATTCGAAAAGTATTATAACATAATCTGCCCTGAACTTTTTTTTTATGAAAAAAATGGAAGAACTTTATCGTATTTTTTAAAGAAAAGTTGATCATAAAGCAATTTTTCATGGTAATTTTATGACAATAAGAAATTAAATATTTATTAAAAAAAAATCAGATGAAATATTTTTGATGAAAAATAACGGGTTTTCAACTCGATAACTTACATATTGTAATATACCTTCGTAACAATTTTTCGACTATGGTATGTTTTATAGTGAATTTAAATACAGCAATTCATTTATTTATTCGTATAACAACATACGATATATGAATTGATAATACGAAGATTTTGAAAAGTGTTCCTGGGAGACAATATTGTTTTCGGCTTTTAATCAAGACTTCGGATTAAGAACCTCTGGAGTAGGCACATAACTCACAGTTCGTATGGCGATACATGTTAGTAATACTACCAACATTTAACATGCAATGACACTCGCGTACGCCATGCGCGCACGGGTATTGTTACCAGACCTATATTTTTTTGGTACTATCGAGAATCGAAACCGAAACCCGCAGGTGGAATTCAAGCATTTTACTAACTGGACCAAGTAGGTTGTCAATATACTAGGTCAGTATACCACCTAGATAAGGAATTGAACGTTTAAAAACACTAACCAACGAGAAAGATATTTAAGAGACCTTAAGTGAAAGACAGATTTGAATCTTTAAAAAAAATTGGCATCAAAGGGAATCGAACTCTCAGCATGGAAGACAAGCATCTTTCCAACTAGGGTACGGAGTTGACGGGGTATTTACATTGCATCTCAAATCCATTCTCTGGCACTACCATCGAGAGGAAGGGAAGATGCAAACTCAGAAGAGACACATGACACGCATGGCAACTAATGAAAGGCAATATGCTTATTTGGCTCCCATGACATACAATGGCGTGGCGAATTCAATAAAGATAAAGGGAGGAAAACCATTTAGACAGTCGACCGGAGCGTGGTTGTTATTGCGGCAGGATTTTGGGTACTTGGGCTTTCAGGATGAATGACGTGTGGAAATGACACGTGGAAAAGATTTGTGTGGGTTCTTGAGTGTGGGTTTCTTCTTGTTGTTTTAATTTTTGTTGTTTTGTATTTGTGTTTCTGTATATTTTTGTTTTTATTCTTAGGATTGTGTGCGGTATATTATGGGATGAAAATTTTTGGTAATTCTGGAGTGATGATGTGTGAAGAGTTTGATTCTGTATGATGTTTCCAGTTGTAATTGAGTGTCACTGTTTGTCAGGTTGATGAGAACGTGCAACGGGGTTTTATTTTTGTGTAATCAAAAATCGGAAAGAAGTATCGATTTATTTTTACATGCTAAATATTCTCAATGAGATACAGACAAAAGCCTAGTTTACTGGGGATACGACAAATGAAAGGCGACAAACCCAGGTCCATTAAAATACTGTATGTCCAAATTAAATTACCTGTTGTTTTTTCGCAAATTATGTATATTTCTTGTCATGTGTAATAATAAATAAATAAAAAATTAAATACCAAAAGTAACTTAAGATTCTTTATAAAAAAATGACAGGGCAGCTTACATCTACTCGTATACTCGTATATAATATTATGTACATGTCAAATCTTATTATAACGAATACCGATGTAACGAAATTGTCAGATTTACGAATATTTTCTGTTATGTTGTTTATAGTTAAGGCATTAACGTTGTGGAGGTTTAAAGACATTGTCATTTATTTTTATCAAACACTGTTTATTCCACTTTTTTGTGACGGCATAACCCTACCGGTTTCAAGGATTTCACCTCATCTTCAGGGGAGCACAAACAAGACTAAATGCCGTTCGAACTGGTGCCGATATACACGCTTCAACTGTTGGGGGCTGAGGGGTGAGGGAGGCATGGGACGATTTCGGCCAAGAGCGGAGAGATTTGCTCCCCTGAAGATGAGGTGAAAGCCTTGAAACCGGCAGAGTTATACAGTCACAAAAAATGTAATAAACCGTTTGATAAAAATAAATTACAATATTTTCTATTAAATCGAACGACCGTACATAAAAGAATATGTTTAACAAATGCCGTTTGAACGAAATAATTTTTTTCTGTATAACGAACACTTTTCAACCGAAAACGCCGTCAAGGGGTTCCAAAACAAACGGGCTTCGATATTAGTAATATTTTACAAATGGCTACTTAAAAAGAAATGAAACAATCTTGTTATGCGAGCTGGAACACGTTCAGTTTGATTTTTTTCCTCTAAATTGTACAGTATTTTTGCAACCTTTGGATCTGAGAATTATACGTTCAATAAAAATGCATTAGAGAAGAAAGAAGATTAAATGAAAATGGAGTGAATCCATCGTTTCCGGAAGCTATGAATATATTGAAACAGTTTTTATCTTATTCCGTAGCACTGATATATTATATTATAACATTCCAGCAAATATTTATCAACAATATTCGTAATAAAATGTGGTATTGAAAATGCAATTGTGAATGCTGCTAAGAAAAGTTCAGTAAGGTCAAAATAACACTATTCTTTGAAAATAAAATCAATTGAGTGTATTTGTGTAACTTTTAATTCTGAAATAAAATAGTTTTTTCACTATATTTTTCTCCCATCTTCAGTACAGCGAAATATTTTTTACGGTCCCATGAATTTCATTATAAAGGGATTTTATCTGTATTCAAGAATCATATAATACTCGTACTTATGTTCTTGCCACGCCGTGTCTCTAGTGGGCTAGGCAGCAAGAACAGATTTCCACAGTTTTGTATGCAGACACACTTATTTCAATTCCTCTACACTCTTATAACTCGTCATATAGAATTTTCTATTTAATGTGTTCCTCACTTGACCTGCTTCCAAAATCTGGTTCACTCGATCCCGCCACATTTTCTCTAATTGATATATAATTCTTCCCCACTTCTTTTATATTCGACAAACTATTCTTTCCTCATTATTTTTTTCCTTATATCTAAACAATTTTTACCCCATTTTCTTCATCTTACTAACAATATCTGCATAAGCTATACATTCATATTGATGACTAAATTTATTTTTCTTTCATACATTGAAACTATTGTAATAAACTTATTCAGCTGTGTACTAGCTGAAGTGCGACAGCTTTCACGTCTTCCATTCTAAGACAGCTGACAATCATACTCGATCACGAGGGATAGCCTATTATGCCGCATGACTCCGGTCACGGTAATATTCTGAGGACACTGAGACATTCTGTAAAAACGCAACAATTTCGAATAAAATTGAATGGATGATTGAGATCTCTTTTATATGCATTGTTTGGAAAATTAGGTTACCGAGGTCATTTCCCAAAACATTATCCAAGACTGCGGTCGATAGTTCTAACTATTTTTTAATTGTAGAAAATGACAAAGGGGTTCTCATTACCGCAGAAACCTTCGCGGTTCTCTAATATTTCTTACGATTCAATATAACATACGAGTAAGTAAGATAATGCATCTTTGACTTTTCTTACAATTCAGTATTAGTGTCATTTTTTGTGTATTCTTGCAATTCAATATTAGTATGAAATATCTTTGTCCTTTCTTTCAATTCAATATAAGAGTGAACTTCCTTTGGCCTTTCTTACAGTTCAAAAATAGTATGAATTATCTTTGTCGTTTCTTACAATTTTATATTAGTATGAACTATCTTTGTCGTTTCTTACAATTTTATATTAGTATGAACTATCTTTGTCCTCTCTTACAATTCAATATTACTCGTAGTATGAACTATTTTTGTTCTTCCTTACAATTCAATATCAGTATAAACTATCTTTGTCCTTTCTTTCAATTCAATATACATAAGAATAAGCTATCTTTTTATTTTCTAAAAATTCAATATTAGTATGACCATATCGACCACAGTGTCAATCTAGTCAAGGAAACACTTTCTTAAGAATTTTAACTGTATGAACTTAACTCCGGATAAAGAGTACAAAACCGGATAAAACAAAGCGATGACCGCGTTCCGCCGATACGGTCAATTATAAGTCCTGAATTCATAGCCCTGCTTAAATACTAAATACTAATATTTTACCTCAAAATTTCATGATTTGTATTTAGAGTCATACCGTCATATGGTATACGCTCCAAACTTGAAAGTTGAGTAATAAAACCACGTCACTCCCTTATTTAAGGAAGTTACAACAAATTTGTATGAAATAATACTTATTTCTTTATTAAAAAGATAAGGTTTTAGTATTTAGGGTTAAGATTGAACTATGAATTCGGGTCAAGTATATCATAATGGTTTCACATAAGAAACATTTATTTGTAATGCATCATTCGTAACACTTCACAAAAAATATTAGCACCAGAATAGTTTAAAAATCTTCGTTGTATTGTACTGCATTACACTTGCGTTGTTAACAGTACAACCTGGCAGGCTTATTACCGTGTGGGCAGCCCTTCCGAGCCCTTAAGTGAAACCTAGCCTGGAATCCATGTTTAAATAATCTGGGATTTAACGGAAATCTAATTCGTAACTCCCAAATTGGAACACTGGTATCTTATCAACTAGGCCACTGAGGTCGTTTTACTAACACAACAAAGGAAGACACGTTTTATCAACTAGATTACGGTTTTTTTAATTGCAGTTTATTAAAACTGTATTTCTTTTACAAATTGGGTTCACCTGCATTATTTTATGATATCTTGTTTACTATAAATTTAATCATAGAGCTATTTTGCTAAAACATTTCTCCAGTTTGGACTCCGATAGAGATAGCCATGTTTGATTTGCACCGACTCATATAGACGTTAACATATCAAGTATTTTAGATCATCTACATTGCAGCTTCTCTACACATCGATTGTAAGAAGTATTGCTCTACAATTTAGAGTAATTTAGAACATCATTGAAAGAATCTAGAATATATTTTTCAAACATTAATTTTCATTTTTGCATCCCACTTGGCGTGATTGATTGACTACAAAGTTCAATTGAATTCCTCCCGCCTTCTTATATTCTGAAAGATGAATTATATTTGATTTTATATCTACGAGTATGTATAAGATTGTGCACAATATTGTTGATAGCATAATTATATTGGTTCTGAACGATTTCCATGTATCTACTTAAAACACACGGAACCTTTTGCAACGCTAATGACACTTTCGTTCTATGCAGTACAACCTGGCGGGTTTATTGTCATGTGATAATTTCTTCCAATTAACCAGAGAATGTTACTAAAAAAGTTTTAAGTAAAAACCCGACTGGAATCCTGTTTTATAAAAAAATGGGTACCAATAAAAAAAGAACTCGCTACCACCGGGTTGACAAATATGCGTCATACCAATTAGGCTAAATACTCGTATCTAACCAAGTAAGTTATATTTGCTCGTTGAAAGTGATAAAGGATCATTATAATATTGTAAATACTCGTACATAATTCTATCGAGCAAGGAACATTCGAAGTCAAGAAATTTGCGAATTGAAGACGTTATCGAGTAAACATTTTAGCAATTGCTGTATCCACTTGACGACCTCCAGATATGAGTGCACTATTGTGCAAACACGAAATTGAACAATATATCACTATCAGGCCATTTATTGCCAACCTTGACATCAAAAAGTGTAAATCCAGTTTGCAAAATTCGTTTACCAAGATGTAAAAAGGCATTATCAATTTATTTCAGATTATGAAACCATGTAGCGTGTTAAAAAAAAGCACAAAATTTAAATTAGGAAATTGGAATTAAACCCGTTAATAACGCACCATCCAGAAATACACGTGATTTATAATTTATTTTGCCAACGTCGAATATTGAAGTAAGAACCTACTCGATCCTTTACTTCGTTTACCGTAGATTATTATCTGCTTTCTTTCAAATTCCTCCCCTCTTCGGAAGTTAGCAATAATCGTGGCACAATCATGGTAAAGAAACTCGGAACCAAGATAATGCGTTAGTATCCAGTTGCCTTCCACATCGCGGTTTTACAGCTGTACCATTGTTACAACTTCGCCTGCTAATACGAGTATAGTATGTGATTCTTAGTCCTTCCGATGTCATTCATCTTCAGCCTTAAGGCAGACTGGTTGTGCCGCTTCATACAGCCAGGGATTTTTATTATAGTTTCATTTTCTTGTTGGGCTGCCTGCCGTGGTTTCTGAAGCCCACTTCACATTTGTGTGCAATAGTGAGTAAAATAGGGAATTCAGAAGAACGTTGTAATGTTTTTTATGGATTTGTAACGTTTGAGATGAAAACAAGGGATGAGGAAAGAGGGTTGGATAGACACATTCGGTTTTTTAAGTATATTAAAGTAAAAATAAAAGGACAATAGATTAATCTCTTATTTATTGGTCGGAGAGTGTTATAAAACTGGTGTTGATTTTAAGAATTGGATGAACTGATTTTTTCCCCAACAAGAACTTCCAACGCAGGCGCTGAAATCAATTTGTATAGTAGCAAAGTTGAAAATGTGGAAGGTTTTTTAAGAATTATTTTTACGTTATGTCTTTGGACAAATTTCGTTTAATTCGAAATATTATTTCTTTTATTTTTAAATTCGTCTACGAGTACTTTGTCCAAGACTAGCTGTTACGAGTAAGTACTCGTATAGCTTTTTACTTGGACCATTTGAGTAGCATGCTAATTTACTCGTAGATTGAAAAGTAGCAGTAACAGTGCTACTGTACATCAATGGTACGAAGACTTGAATAGGTGGATGGGTGTCGTTCAATTCTCGGAGGGGTGACTTCAATGAATATCGGTGTCAGTTGGGTTAAGGGAGATTCATTGTTGACTGATAGAACTTTGTAGAAATAAAAACGTACTAAAAGTTTCAGACGAGAATACATTTTAATTATTTTACGTCCTTTATATACACGCACGTCGCACGTCGCAACCACACCGATGCGACCGCTTATGCCGTCACCCTTCGCTACCTCAATGCTTAGAGTAGGTTTCATGAGAATTTGCACTTTTTAATACATTGAGAAGCTTAGTGCGTAATATACAAGATGTATTAGTAAGTATCTTTGCCGTGATTGGTCGATGTGATCCGTTAGTATTCAACTTTGCCGTGATTGGTTGATGTGATCCGTTTATTTGACGAAAAATACGGTGACCATAATGTCCGAAGTTAGGAAATGGAAGAGCATTGTGTGGACAAACCGAAGAAGTGGTAAACTATCCACTTTTGCATTGCATATTCATGTAAACACTTAGTGAGGAAAAATATAATAATAATTTATTTTTTTAATCAGTGTTAGGGTAATTTTTTTATTTTTACAATACATACAAACCTAGTTATAAGTAATTTTAAATTGGTCTTAGAATTTATTAGTGTTAATTGTCTTTTCTTTGCCTATTGAATAAATAATTAGATTTTATGTGGACCATTGATTTCATAATTTTCATTAGGTAACATACCATAATCTGATATTATTATTGTGGTAAGTATTTTATTGGAATATAAAGTATTAGATAGACAATATTTAAAAATATATAATAATATATTACAAAATAAATCAAAATATGGTCATCTTACGAGTATCCCAGCAGTGCAAACTCTCGTGAAACCCACTCTACCAAGCGATCACTGTGCGCGAGGGCCGTTCGATCCATAATGTTGAGATAGTGCGAGGACCACACAAAATAACGTTTTATTACAATAGTACAATATTAAATACTCGTGCTATAATGATAACATTTTTCATAAGTAAATATAATTGTTAATCTATGTGATGCATACATTCGATACAGCTGCGTTTTCAAAGTAGCTTTAACAACACTGATTATGAAGATCGATCAAGAATTGCCAGTTGTGAGCTATCAATAATTAAGAAAACTTAATGAATTAACATAAAAGCCACTCAAAGAGTCGATGTCTGAATCCTTATTGCGAGCTAGAAAATACTGTCATAATTATACGGACAGACCCATGTACGAGTATGTAGACAAGGAGAGTAACAATCTGCTTTGAGTAACTGTAAGTAATAATTGCTTATGACCTACGAGTACGTGGCCAAACTAATTATACGAACAGACCCATGTACGAGTATGTAGACAAGGAGAGTAACAATCTGCTTTGAGTAACTGTAAGTAATAATTGCTTATGACCTACGAGTACGTGGCCAAACTAATTATACGAACAGACCCATGTATGAGTATGTAGACAAGGAGAGTAACAATCTGCTTTGAGTAACTGTAAGTAATAATTGTTTATGACCTACGAGTACGTGGCCAAACTCGTTAACACTTGTTTCGCATTCGATTTCCGATGGTACCCGTACAAAGTATTGTACTGTATTACACTTTCGTTTATTTATACGTAAACTTTTTGCCATGTGTCAATATCTTAGAACCAATCAGACTGAAATACTTTTAAAAAAATCTGGGTTCCAACGGGAATCGAACCCGCAACCTCCGGGCTGGGAAACAAGCGTTTTACCAACTAGACCACGGAGGTTGTCGTAAGTATCCCAGTCTCGTAAAATAATTCGTCTAGTAACATTATTCATAGGATAATTATAATTGTAGTCGGTGTCTGTTTCATTAACATTCACGTTAAGCTAATTGGCACCCCAGGTTCGATTCTTGGCTGACTCAATTCTACACTAGTTTTTCTCTTAGACCGTTTTAAGTCTGAATTTATGTTTTTCCATAAATTCTTATATCGCTTTTAAGAAAAACATCACGAACGTTGCAGCAGATCAAAAATCTGCCAATCGTCTTGTAGCGATGGTCGTTATCAATGTAGCATGTGTCCTATTAGGACGTGCTGATGATTTTGATATCGACATCGCTATATTCGTTTTAGTCGATTCTGCGTTCCTTCTCGTTCAGGGTCATCAATGTAGCGAAGTGCTTATCTTTATAAGTCGTGATGATTTTGATTTGTATTTATTTAAATATAAATACTCAGGAATGCGGATGAAAGCGAAAGTGAACAGCGGGCAATCAATAACAAGTCTTGACAGTTGAATGAACAATAATAATATTTATTTCTCGGCGCGTGGGTAATTTATACAAATGAGTGAACTAGTTCGCGATACATATTCTGTCTTACTCTAGCGCGTGCATTGCCGGGTAGATATTTATTTTCTGGAGACAGACAAATACTATTTGTGAGTAAACATTGTTGACGTTTTAGTATGTGACAATTTGTACATAGTTCATCGGTCATTGACCCTGTATGTTTACAATTTTAACAATAAATTATGTTTAACAATTCACTTATTTATTTGGACAATTATTTATTTATTTAGGTAGGTATCCTACAGTCTTGATTAATATCTTTGCCATCGAAACTTTTGGTTTGATTTGAAAAACAATATGTGCTGAAGTGCAACAGCTTACACAATTAAAACCAATATACGCACAGATCTTCCATCCAGAAGATGGCTGGCATTCATATCACAAGATATATGAGCGAGTGTCGTTGTGTGGACATGAGCGAGTGTTGTTCAACAATTCCGTACCAACTCCAGTGGTTCTTAACCTGTAGGCTTGATTAATGTGGCCGAAGACAATGTTATACCCTGGTCACGATCCTAAATGTTTCTGAATCAGCAATTGGGACAAGTGGGACGATATCCTACGAATTAGTGACTTAATCAAGAAATTAAAGTAATACCTTTTAAGAATTCGTAGTGTGAGTACTTACGAGTATTATTAAGCACCCGAATATGTCACGTTCATGTTAACAGATCCACGCCTGTACACAAAACACTATAACGACTCCCTTTAAGCAACTATTATATAAGAAAGTAACACTTGCTGTCCACATAATATGCATATGCATTCACCAGGACTGTATCGTATCGATTCATTCCATGTCATTTTCAATGACATTTATTAATATGACGTATTATAAACTTTCAATTTTATCACTTTGAAATATTCAGCAACTGCGGTGGTAATGGCTTGCTAATTTCGAAAGTAAGATGAATAACGAGCTGCGTTTGTTATTTTTCTTCATACTTTTGCAATTTATTGTAAATCTGTCTCTTTGGACTGCGTCACATTCGAGAACTCTCTCCATTTCTTGTGTTAACCACGTTAGATAATTGAAAATACCTACATAAGTAAATATTAAGTTATGTCAACTCTGTTTCGAAAATTACGGAACTTCTTGCGTGTTAATTTAACATCTTAAGTTTCAACACCAAACATATCTGCTTATTAAATAAAGGATTATTATATATGTAGGGTTGTCCAGAAAATAGTTCCGTATTTCTCGATAGATGTCATTAATACAAGTTTTCGTTACTAACTTCATTCCAAACGTGCTTAATATAAATTATTATGAAAGATCATAGCTAAGCGTATTTTTTGCGACCTTTGTTAACCCAAATTCCTTGAGCATTTTTGGCATCATTTAGAAGATGAAACAAATTGTTATTTTTGTGCTTAATGCATTTTTATCAACATAAAGGAAAAATACGACAGTGACAAAATATATGTACAGTGTAAGGTAACGATGCATGAAGTGATCGTGTGTGTCAAATGTAGTTTGAAAAATCCTTAATGATGATACGACACTTGAAGATGGTGTCCGCTCTGGAAGGGTCAATTACCACTGATGATGACCAAATCAAGACTTTGATCGAGAATAAACAGCGTTCTGCGACATGAAAGATTACTAAGATCCTGAAAATATCAAAAACCATCATCCTCGAACACTGTTGCAATTACGCGTTTAAATTTGATCTAAAATACGAAATAACTTTCCTGAAAACCTATTAGGATAACATTTGCAATTATTAAGAAAAAAATAAAGCGGGTAGAATTGAAAAAAAATAATAAAAAACAGACTACGTATGTCACCAACACTTACGATATTACAAGTCACTTGACGCAGTGTTTTAAAAAATTCTCAGTGTCATCTAAACAACGCCCTTTGGGTTTATAATCCTACGCCATTATTTGATCGTTATAATCTTGATATGTGTCCAAATATGACACTTAGCTTTGCCGGTGTCAATGTTATGGTGGATAGCAGACGTGTGCAATATTGTATTGAATGACACTTAGCTTTGCCGGTGTCAATGTTATGGTGGATAGCAGACGTGTGCAATATTGTATTGAATGACACTTAGCTTTGCCGGTGTCAATGTTATGGTGGATAGCAGACGTGTGCAATATTGTATTGAATTACACTTTTCTTGTACAATATATAATACAATATCACGGGCTTATTGTGCCATGTACAAATCTCCAAGGTTTTAAAAAATCATTAAGTGAAAATAATAATAATAAAAAGACAATTTATGTAGCGCTGTTTAGAGAGAAAACTCTTCTTAAGGGCGCTCTTTCTCGGGATTCGAACCTAATATTACTAACATATTAAAACTATTATAAATAAATATATATAAGTTGAGTGTAAGGATAGGAAGGTGGTGGTTGCGATCATCAGAAGAGTAACTTCTCTCATTTGCATCTGTTGAAAAACCTATTTGGAGGTTGCGGGTTCGATCCCCGCTGGAACCCAGATTTTTTTAAATATGATTACAGTCTGGTTAACACTTAGGGCCTATAAAACATATTTCTGGTTGATTGGAAGAGATTGCCACATGGCAATAAACTCAGCAGGTTAAAAAAAAAACCGCAGAAAATAATTCAAGTCAAAACAAATCACAAAGAAACCTTTCTTGATCTTCCAACATGAAATTTAACACATTCAGCTTTAGGTGTAGTGTACTTAATGAGGTGTATGGCCGTGCGGTAATGCACTGAATTTCCGTGCGGAAGGTCACCGGGTCGAAGCCCGCGCTGTGTTACTCCCCTCGAATGACACAGGCATTTTTTTCCGCCTAGTGTTCGGAGGTATAAGGATACCTATGACTTCGATCATACATATATTCTTTAAAAAAAATGATAAAAAAACTTCTATATGTCTAGTGTTTACATACATTCATAGAAAATTTATATGTGTCTAGTGTTTATATATATTCATAGAGAACCTCATATCCTTCAGAACAACAAATCTTTGGGTCAATTGTAGAAATTACTCCTGCAGAAGTAGGGTTGGTTATATGTCAAATGAAAACAGAAAAAGCAGTAGGACCAGACAATATACCAACTGAATTTTGGAAAGAATGTGGTGAATGGGGACAGAATTAGCTGTGTAAGCTCTTTAATGAAATATTGGCCGGAGCCCCAATGCCAGATGAATTCCGAAGAAGCTTTCTCCTTCCCTTATACAAAAACAAAGGAGACTCCAGGAAATGCGACAACTATAGAGGCATCAAGCTAATATCCCACACTATGAAAATCTATGAACGAATTATAAACTCTAGAATCAGGAATTTGGTGGAAATACATGACAACCAGTATGGCTTCGTATTGGGAAAATCAACAGTAGACGTCATTCAAACCGTTAGACTTCTTGTCGAAAAATACCGTGATGCCAAGAAAGACCTTCATATGGTCTTCATCGATCTTGAAAAGGCATTTGACAGGGTCCCTAGAAGCCTAATTTGGGCAGCACTTAGAGCACGTAGTGTAGGTACCAGAAAAGTATGTACTTGCCATTCAGGACATGTATGATAACGTGAAAACGCAAGTGAGGTGCACTTCGGGAACTTCACCAGAATTTCCTGTAACGGTGGGGGTACATCAAGGATCGGTACTCAGTCCGCTACTGTTCATCTTAGTCATGGACTATTTTAACTAACCAGGAAATGAACAGTCTCCTAAAGATCCTACTATTTGCAGACGATATCGTATTAATAAGTGAAAAACATGAAGACCTGCAAAATAGTCTGGAAAGGTGGAGAATCTTGGAGGACAATGGATTGAGACTGAGCAGAAAGAAAACAGAGAATCTGTACCTACCGTTCGAGAACACAAATGCTGTCACTCCTGTAATGCTAATGGATGGAGAAACATTACCAAATTGTGGCTCCTTTAAGTATCTTGGGTCACTCATCCATAGCGATGGAGGATGTGCAGCAGATGCAACACATAGATGTTTAGATCAATGATTAGTGTGGGATGGATGAAGTTTAGATCAATGACGGGAATTCTATGTAATCCGAAAATGCCAGTAAAGTTAAAAGGAAAAGTATACCAAACGATTGTCAGACCCACACTCCTCTATGGCTCCGAATGCTGAACGATGTATAACTCTTACTCTAGGCAACTAGAAACTGCTGAAATGCGCATGCTAAGATAGTCAGCTGGTGTGTCCCTAAGAGACAAAATAAAAAGCTCACGCATTCGTGGAAGCCTAGGTGTTACAGACATCAACAGTAAGATAGATGGAGGAGAGGCGATTGAGATGGTATGGGCACGTTGGACGCAGATCACCCGATCACATTGTGAACCAGGCAATCTCCATGGATCTTCCTCGAATAACAACCAGAGGAAGATCAAAGAATTCATGGGTGGTGCAAAAAGATAACCTGATACAGAGGCACGGCCTGGGGGACGTAGTCCGGGACAGAAGAGCATACAACCTGAGGACGAGGAGAGCTGACCACAACAGTCTTCGCAGACAAGGAGTTGGGATGGAGCCAGGGAGAGGACATTCATAGAAAATTTGACTGGAACCCTTTTTTTTAAATATGAGTTCCAATGGGAATCGAACTCGTAACCTTAAGATATGAAGACATCTCTTATATTATTGACATCCTGGTTTTTATATCTAAGACTTTATTCTTATTACTTTTGGCATCGATTGTCAAATATTTTATTTTATCAATGGATGCATAACTTATGTGTATTTAACCCTGAGAGCGCTACGAGAAAAAATATAATTGTGTATCTAGTGCTGAGATATATTTACGATTCGGACATTCGTGATAAATATTTATTTTAAACAACAAAAAATATATATTTTTACAACATAAATATATTTTAGAATATGTACCCTTGTATTCTAAATGAAGGATATTCATTTAGAATACAAGGGTAGAACAAATTTCTTCCACTGCTATAGCAGTGCGCCGATCTCTCAGGGTTAAGGTTCTAATTCGATATAACGTATATTAACTCTAAGAAATAAAACATGCTGTTTTAAAACAAAATATTTCCTTTCTTCGATCAAGCAATCTTTATTAAATACGAGTATGTATCTACGAGTATATATCATTTTGAAAATAATATTTTTAACTAAAAATGACAAAAGTTTAACTGGTTTCTTTACAGAACTCGATGACTCTTATTACGGACCAGTCAGCAAATCTCATCGAGTGCGTCTCATAAATGTTAGCGATTTGATTAATGTCGTACATTGCTCACATACGAGTATAACGAGAGCTCATTTTCGACAATTGACGTAATTGTGACCAATCTGAGGAATCACGTAGCCCGTAGTGAAAACAGTTAAACCATCAGTGTCTTTGATTACGGGTAACTGATGTACTCGTAACTTACCGTAATAGAAAAAGTGTAGACTCTCAAACTCGAATTCATAGTCCAGTCTATATACTAAATACTAATTTCAACCCATAAAATGTTGTTATTTGTATTCAAAGTTGGACGCTTCAAACTTTAAAAAGTGAGATAGTGAAACCTCATGATTTCTTTATTTCAGTAAGCTATGATAAATTTGTACGAAATTTAACTTTAAATACTAATTTCTTCAGGAAAAATATTTAAGATTTAGTATTAAGGTCAGACTATGAATTTTCTAATTAACAAACATGCATACCATCACGCAATTTCTTTGGCGGGGTAGGCAGAGATGACAGAGCGCCAGACTTTCTTATTTCGAGACCTATTCGTAGCTTCCTTCACATCCATACAACTTCTACCATTTATCTGACTTTCTACGTTTCATTCTTTCAGAATATCTTTCACTTGATTCAACCATAATTTCCTGGGTCTTCTTCTCACACGCCTTCCACTCACATTTGCACTATATATGTGTGTTTTGAAATTCACACATTAATACGTAAATACTTCTTTCGTATCGATATTACAAGAACAATTGAACCATGCAGTATGTTCTTGGAATTTCCTTTCATTTGATAATATTTCACACAATTCTGTTTACCGATTACATCATAGATCTTATATTTAAGGTAAATAGGAAGCTGTTGAGAAAGGTAGACGGGTAATCAAAGATACCGCGAGTACCTTACGCTGGTTTTATATTCAATCGCCATATTTGTCACGCTTTCCCATCATCCGATGTCGTATGTCTTCCGTAATTCGAGTCGTCCAGGTTATGATTATTGCTCGGTTTAAATGTCTCGTTAATATCTAATTAAAAAATGGAGAATATCACTTGATCAAGAGAGATTGTAAAGAAAACGTATTAATGTCTAAGTAATAATAAGGGAGAAAGAAAAAGTAAATGTGATTTATAGATTAAAAATGAAAGATATTTATTACAAGTGCTATGTGATGGAAGCTTATCCTATTTTTTGTCTATAAAGTGAACTTGAGGGTCCGGTCCACCTGTCTTATCACCAGGATGCATGTTAACCATTCGAAATTCCTTAAACGAAATGTTTTACAATTGTCTTGATTTGTTCTTGGATAGCTTCCTAGCCCCTGCAAATAAGTGAAGCGTGAGAAACGTACTTTCAGTTTGTTTATCTAAAACGAAATATATACGAGTAGTACGAGTACGAGTATGTTATCTGACCACGTTGACCCTTTGCTTCTACACTCTCAATTGGAAAGAGGTGAAGATATATCTTTCACGGAAATTGGTAAACATATTAAGGGTCCACACGAGGCCCAAATTAGTCAGGTACATTACACAGGCATTAGGGACTGACGAGGTCACTACGGGTATGAAGTTGCGTTCCGTACATATATTGTAGGTAACATATATTGTATCTCGGTGATAAACTGAAATGTAATCATTGTAATCGTCACCTTAATAAATTGTTGAAGCTTGTACGTTTCCATCATCACCATCTACTCCCAACTTCCTAAGTTGAGGATTTCTAATTTTTAGGTATAACATAATAATTTTTAGGTATGTTCCATATAACACAAGTTGAGGAATTCTAATTTTTAGGTAGTATTTTTTTTAGATGATGAAATAGTTGCGAAGAGTATCGAACGGTGTGTAGCAATACAAAACAAAGTCAATGAAGTATTAAAATATACTCGTATACTCGAACCCGACAGTATTAAACGGAAACCAGATAGTACGATCATATAAACTTCATACCAGAAGGCATTGAACTGGTTGAATATTAAAAATAGACGCCAAATTCACATACTGTCTCTGTTGTATAATCTCCTTAACTGTCCCGCGTCTTTCCAATCATGGATTAGCGCTACGCTCAAACAGAGATTGTCTATTGGCCTTTCCAGGTTCGCCGCTCCTCTTTTTTTACGTCGTCATTTACTGCCCATGCAGTGAGACTCTGGAATCAGTTACAAACCAATATAAGACTCGCTCCGTCCTTGGCATGCTTTAAGAAGCGACTGAAAAAACTCTTAATTTCTAGTCAGTAAAATAACGTGTTTCATTCCTGATTTTTCTTTTCCTTTCCTCTCCACCATCCCTTCCTTTCCTTTTGATTGAGGACATCTCACTTTATATGAAAAATAATGTTCGGGTGATTGTCCGTCTTTGTGGGGTTCGTGGGTATATGCTCACGTAAGTGTTTATGGATTTCGTGGGGATAGATTAAATGATTTATTCTACCACGTAACTTGCTTCTTTTACTTTTGTATGGTCGGTTGGAAGAGATTGCCGCCTGGCAATAAGCCCGCCATATTGTATTTGCAATAAAAGTGTTAAATAAATAAATATTAAAATCAGCTCATAGTCCACAACAGTATTTTAGTACCAACTTTTATGTATGGGAGTGAAACGTGGACGTGGAAAAAGACTGAATGGAGCCGACTTAATATTGTACAAATGCGTACTCTGAGAAGAATACGTGGGTTGGCAATGTATGAAAGAATACGCAATGAAGTAATTAGGGATGAATGTGAACTTAAATTATGAATATGAGTGGAAGGCGTGTGAGAAGAAATTCAAGGAAACTATACTATGGATGGATCAAGTGAATGATATATTGAAAGAAGGAAACATAGAAAATGAGAGAAATCGTAGGAGTTGTATGAAAAGGTGCATAGACGTAGAAGATGCGAAGGATATGTGTCGATATTAGAAACTCTGTCACTGTGTCTTGTCTTCTCCGACAGGGAAGTGGTATTTGTAATTATAGTTTGTGTTTGTTAAACCTAACAATTTATCTGAATTCCTTTATTATTCGCTAACTGACAGGACAGCATTATTGTTATTATTACACTTTAGTTATTTATTTATTTTATAATATACAGGTTAAACTGAATTACATATAAAGTTTGAAAATAAATATTTGCGGCATAAAAAAAATAATATGAAATACTATAAATGTTTCTGTAGCGAGTGTCCTAGTAGGACGTGCTGATGATGTATTTATATTTGCGAGTACACATTGTTGACGTTTCTGGCATGTGACAATTGTAGATGTCCAGAGGTTGATTCATCGGTCGTTGACCCTGTATGTTTGACAATTTATTTAGGGACGTAGGTATTCCCTACATTTCTTTGAAACAGTCAGCTCTCAGAAAAAAGTGTTCCAAAAATACACACTTTGAATTATTATAAATTCAGTATTTATTAAGGTAAATCTAAGATTTAAACTCCAATTTAAAGAGGACAGAAGTAGAATATTTTGAGTTATCGCAAATGCTCAAATATGTCCGTTCTGGTACATGCACTCCTTAAACCGTGAAATAATTTGTTTTGGTATTTGGGGGAAATTTATTTCAATGGCTGCTCTCAATTCATTAGATGTTGCCGGTTTTGTGCGATAAACTTTGTTTTTGATGAGCCGCAATAAAAAATCCATCGGCATGAAGTCTGGAGAGCGTAGAGAGTATTTAAAGCTACTTATATGTGCAATCCATCATTTCGGCAAATTTTCATTGTGATTTGAGCCTCAAATCAAGATGGTAGTGAGGAAGTGCACTATCTTACTGGAAATAAAAGCCCTCTTCTCTTCTTCTTCTAAGTGCCCTGTCGGGTCCCCCCAACGTTGGCGATCACTTCGGCGAATCCGTCTCGGTCCTGAGCCGCCCGGAACAGCTCCTCCACACTCCATATGCCGGTCCACTCCCTCACATTCCGCAGCCAGGACATCTGTCTTCTTCCGGGCCCCCGGTGTCCCTCGATTTTCCCCTTCAATATAAGCTGGAGCAAGTGGTACTTCTCTCCACGCAGCACGTGACCCAGATATGAAATCTTTCTAACTTTTATAGTGGACAACAACTCCCTGTCAGCTCTAGCTCGCCTCAGGACTTCGGTATTTGTCACCATGTCTGTCCAGGGAATTTTGAGCATTCGACGATGCAACCACATTTCAAATGCTTCCAGTCTGTTCATTGCCTGGACTTTCAAGGTCCATGTTTCACAACCGTACAATAAAACAGACCACACATAGCATCTAATCATCCTCTGACGGAATAAAAGCCCTCCTTATCCCTAAACTCCTCACGAATGCGTGGTACGCCAAATTTCCGCAGCAAGTTGAAGTAAACAGTACGGTGTATACATTTTTTTAGACATCGTTTACTTTATTTTAAAAAGATTTTCTGAAATGTTGAACATGCTAATATCCAAAGCGATAGAAGTTGGAGAGGTCAACATAAATTTAGTAAAAAAAGATTAGAAGAGCTGTCTTTAGTAATTTATAAAAGTCAGCTCATTAGCGCCATTAAATTAACTCAGATGGAATTAAGTCCACGAGTAAGATAGACAAGTAGAAACCAGTATGGTAATAATAAATAACTAGTCTACTATATCTGTACTAAATCAATGGTATCGGAAATGGTGCAAGTTGATATTCAAGTTATTACGACATAAGAATGACGCTGGATTATAAGTCCAACGAATGTATTAAAACCAACGAATGTATTAAAACCAACGAATGTATTAAAACCAAAGAATGTAGAAGTCCAACGAATGTAGAAGTCCAACGATGTATTAAAACCAGGGCTGTGGAGTCGGAGTCGGAGTCGGAGTCGCGGAGTCGGAGTCGCGGAGTCGGAGTCGCGGTGTTTGGGCCGGAGTCGGATCGGAGTCGGAGTCGTAAAAAACGAGCGACTCCGACTACTTTTTCGTTAAAATTTAAAAAACATTTTTTTTTAATTATTATAATGAATGTGTATTGTGCGCGAATATTAAACTTGCAGGCGCAAGTCGCGCCGATATGGTGAATCACCGAGATCCATTTAATGCATAAAGTCTACAAAAATGTGTTTGTCTCCTTCTTTCTCACGTCGAAAGAAAAGGAGCATTTGTTTCTCCTTTTGTTTGCACGCAATTTGCGCGCATTTTTTTGCCAGTCATCGTTCTGCATTGGTCACGTCCACGTGTTGATATCATTGCGTTACAGAAACAAAATTCTCTCCATTTCTCTATTAATTTTTGTAATAGCAGGGATCAGATGTACGTTCCCTTTGTAATAACATATTTAATTTTTTATTTAAATTATCATATATAATAGGTTAATTTTTTTAAAGTTTGATCTTGTTTTATTTATATCCCTATAACATGAAAAAAAATGGCTATATGTAAAGGTAGGAAACAACCTGCTAAAATTGAGCTTTTTTGAGTTGGAGTTGTGGAGTCGGAGTCGTGGAGTCGGAGTTGTGGAGTCGGAGTCGTATTGTTGATAAATATAGGAATCGGAGTCGGAGTCGGAGTCGTGTTTTTTTTAAGCGACTCCACAGCCCTGATTAAAACCAACGAATATATTAAGTCCAACGAATGTAGAAAACCCTAGTTTTAGTTCGTACCCAGTATCCAATAAAAGGATTTCAGGCCCGTAGCTATCGTTGTTAAAGTAACTAATTGAATCAAAAGATAAATGTGGGTATATATCATCATCATCATTGTCAACCAGGGTCGATCCACTGCTGGATGAAGGTCTCTCCAAGTTGACTCCAAACAGTTCGGTCCTTTGCTCGCCTATGCCACGTGATGCTGCCATGTTTCTTGATTTCGTCCATCCAGCGTACCTTCGGTCTTCTTCTAGGCCTCTTTATGCCTCTCGGGTACCATTGGTTTATTTCGGATGTCCATCGGGAGTCTGACATTCTGGCTACGTGTCCGGCCCATTGCCACTTCATTCTTTTGCACACCTTTATAACGTCTTCTACCTTTGTAATATTGCGAATCCAGGTGTTTCGTTTACGGTCTCTTTTAGTATATCCCAACATGCATCTTTCCATGCCCCTTTGTGCGATCTGGAGCTTTTGTGTGTTCTTTACTGTGAGCGTCCATGTCTCGCAGCCATACGTAAGTACTGGAAGAATGCACTGGTTATAGACCCTTCGCTTCAAGGATATTGGGAGATTACTTTTGAAGATGTTGTTCAAACGTCCAAATGAGCTCCACGCCAGTTTTGTCCTTCGTGCTATCTCCTCCGATATGCCACCTACAAAGGAAATAAGTTGACCTAGATACACATATTCCTGGACAAGTTCTAGCGGCTTTCCATCTACGTTTATTGGTTTTGGGGTAGCAAAGCCGTTCATCATATATAATATTTGGTTTTTGAAATATTCATTTTTAAACCAACTCCTTTGCTGACCTCTGCCAATTCTTGCAGTTGGTGCTGAAGATCTCTTGGGTTTTGTGAGAATATAACGATATCGTCTGCAAAATGTGGGTGTATATATATATATATATATATATATATATATATATATATATATATATATATATATATATATATATATATATATATATATATATATATATATATATATATATATATATATATATATATATATATATATATATATATATATATATATATATATATATATATATATATATATATATATATATATATATATATATATATATATGTTTTTTTATTTGGTTTTAGCGAAGGGTTATATATGTTTATTTTAGGTTTTCAGTTACTTCGCGAACTGTAAATATTGGATTCTGACATCAGATCTACCTGGAGATCCCTCAGCAGCTTCCTTACAGCATTTTTTATTTTTTGGCCTGGATGACTCTTTAGTAACATAGTTCTCTGTTTTGGATGTACAGGAGACGGTATCTATTTTAATTGGTATTTTGTGGGCTTATGACCACCTTTGAAGGCTGAGTTAAGTGCTCACTTTATGCCTAGGCAACATTCCTCATTATACCATAGATTCATCTCTATACATCATTTAAATGTTTTTATTCTTAGTGCAGACAAGATGGTTTTTAGTCTTTATGCCATTTGTTGACGAACAATAGTAAGATTTTTTAACAGATGTTGAGGAAACCTCTTTATTCTGTCAATACCTCATCATTGTTTGTTATACAAGCCGGATATTTTTTAGCTTTTGACAAAGCCCATTATTCTTCTGTAGAGGTTAATATGTGTTTTTTTATTTGGTTTTAGCGAAGGGTTATATATGTTTATTTTAGGTTTTCAGTTACTTCGCGAACTGTAAATATTGGATTCTGACATCAGATCTACCTGGAGATCCCTCAGCAGCTTCCTTACAGCATTTTTTATTTTTTGGCCTGGATGACTCTTTAGTAACATAGTTCTCTGTTTTGGATGTACATGAAAAAATACATGATGATATATGAAAAAATACTAACACACCTAAATGTTTATATTCTAAAGCAAATATTTGCATATGTATTGTATATAAATGTGTGTAGATAAAAATACTAACACACCTAAATGTTTATATTCTAAAGCAAATATTTGCATATGTATTATTTATAAATGTGTGTAGATAAAAATACTAACACACCTAAATGTTTATATTCTAAAGCAAATATTTGCATATGTATTGTATATAAATGTGTGTAGATAAAAATACTAACACACCTAAATGTTTATATTCTAAACCAAATATTTGCATATGTATTGTACTCGTATATAAATGTGTGTAGATAAAAATTAAATTATAAAGTTGCATGAAAACAAAAATAGAAAAAAAGTTTTAATTACAATAAAATAGTCTTTCAACGTCCTTTGTTTTTGGAGGTTCTATTTCCACAAGTAAACTGGTTTTTTCAATGTTGCAAATGACATATATTTCAATTTCAGAATTTACTAGTATGTGAATAAAAAAATCAATTCAGAAGGAAAATACCAAACTACAGGAGGCAGATCTTATTCATCGACGTCTTCAATCACTTCTGCTGTCTCATTTAACCTGACGTTTCCCCTCTATCACCTTCGGGGTGGGTGGTAGAAGCGGCAGCGGTGACCCTAGTGCCTAGTAAAAAGAATTCAAGGGAAACACGTATGTTACATGTCAAATGTAACGCTCATTGTTAACTAGTACCGTCATTCTAGTTTAAGCCAAACATTTATATTTGGCTACGAAATATGGTTTTAAAATTTTAATAAACGATCGATCGAGTAAAATAGAACAAAAAGCTGCGATATTCTAAACGAATGTTTCAATAAAACGGTGCATAGAGCAACGAACGATCGATGCTATCTATTTTTGCATGATTTCTGTGGAATTAATTCGGAGCTGGATGAAATGAACGACACGTGCAGGAAACTATCATTCGAGGAACGGTCGATCGAGATTACACTGATTCTACAATTATATGTTACATCATCTGACCATGCGCTTGACGTGATATCTGTACATACACGATATTACTTGTTCAGGCCGGAAACTTTTGGATCTTAGTGTTTTTCATATGTTTTATTGCTATAGTAATATCTATGGCAATGGTATATTGTTATGGTATTGTTATATTGCTATGGTAATATTTTTCATGTGTTATATTGCTATGGTAATGTTTTTCATGTGTTATATTACTATGTATATTGCTATGGTAATATTTTTCGTGTGTTGCTATGGTAATGTTTTTCATGTTTTATATTACTATGGTAATGTTATGTTGCTATGGTAATGTTTTCCATATGTTATATTGTCATGGTAATATTATATTGCTATGGTAATGTTTTTCATGTGTTATATTTCATATAATTTCTTTGTTACAATATCTTCATTTTAATTTTGATATTATTTGTAAATCTATTGTATGAATTGCATTGTACCATTCTACAAACGCTTGAATAAAATTATTATTTTTATTATTTGGTATTGATCTCAAAACTTATATAATAAATTTATAAAAGCAAACATTTTTTCTCTCAAAACAAAGCCAAAAGTACTACTGTACAAAATAGCACAACACGCATTATTATTAGAGTGTGTCAAGACAGTCAGGTCACGTAGGAAATATTATGATTGACGAAAATTCTCAAATGGGGCTAATGACAGAGTAATAATAAAATAATACAAGCTTCGATTATTTATTTTGACTGTCGGTAATGCAACATGTCACGGGGGAACAGAAAGAATGTCAGCAGATATAATACATCTGTATTGCATTCGTACATTATAATCAAAATACTATGTATCCATGACATATATTATTTCTCCATTCATTCATTCATTTGTATGACACTCTTCTACACATCTGAATTGGTGATACCGACAACATTGCGATACCTACAACATTGGCTTCCATACATACTTACCATCACGCTGTTTCCTTGTCGGGGTAGGCAGAGAGGACAGATCGCTAGACCAACTTTCCAACAAGTCATTTCATATTGACACTCTAATTACACGGGCCTGGATTTATGGCATTTATCTGGATAAATACTGAAGACATCATGAAAAAATAGGTTATTGAAATCAATTTTAAAAAATGTATCGAAAATGGTTACAAAACACGCTAAACATAACATAACAAACACTGTGCATGGTTGTATAATAATTGAAACATGCAATACTACCTACAACACAAACATGTAAATTGTAAAAACTCTACAATTAGAAAATGAGTTATTAAATACAATGTTTTCTACGACAATAAAAAACCCGCTATATTTTCCTTTTATATTTAACCAAAACATCCGTGTACGTTGTAAAATCAGATTATTTAGGATTGAAGCATATTAAATTTATTTCTTTTCTGTAGAGTATTTTCTTTGGGTGATAAATACTTTTACGAGTATTATAACATGACTGCTACAAAGGAATACAGTTATAATAGCTTACTAATTTGTAATTTCCACAAAATCGCATCCGGTTTTTATTATGATGTGTGAAATTCATTATTGTTAGTTTATCGTTATAAATTAAAACACTGCCTTTCAAACTTTTTCAATTCATGGCACCCTTCGTTTATAATTTCTACGACGCAGTAAATACACAAATAAGTGAGTGAGAACGTTCTTTATGATGCAGTTTTTCAAATGTTGGAATCAAGCCATACACAGTTACCCTTGGTTCCTGTTTCACGTTGAGTTTTTAGGGACATTTAATTTTTATTAGTTACCGCTGAAACCCCAGGCTCTTATAAGAAAGTTATTCCAGAATAAATAAAAGTTCACTGAGTTTTAGCACTCAGTAAAGGATATTCACACTTTCATCATCATTATCCTGTTGTGTAGCTCATGACTGACCATTGTGGTTCCCATGATAGCATCTCCACTCATCTCGGCTCGAAGGGCAGTTGTTAAGGGTAATCCAGATGCGTCTCTCATTTGGCCAGTCATTGGGACTCTTTCTCTAGTGCGTCGTTCTTCCACGCTTCCAGTAACCAGCTTCTCCAAACTGTCTCCTTGACCACGAGCAATGTTCCCAAAGAATCAAAAGACTCGCCGAAGGCATATTGTCGACAATATGTCGGAGATTCTCAGTTCTTCGAGAATGGATGCGTTAGTTTATCTTGCTGTCCATGGAATTCGTAACATCCTTCTCTAGCATCCTATTTTACCATAAATGCATGTATTCTATGTCTCTCGCTTGCTGACAGAACTCAAGTGTCCGCACCATACGTGAATACTGTGAAGACGCATTTTTATCGTGATGGTAAGGATTCTGCCCTTTTATTTCTTTTCCAGATTTGACATTACATTTTCTATAATTCCAGTGTTTCTTTTCGTCTCAGCGTCACATCCTCTATTGTTGGTAATACTGAAACCTAAGTAAATAAAGTACCACTTCTAGACCATGATTCACATTATTTGGTTGCAGTTTGTTACTGCGATCCATTATCATTAAATTAGTTTTTGACCTATTTATTTCCAGGCCCAGGAGCTCGCTCTCGTGTTCTAAGGAGCGTAGTCATTTTTTCTTCTGATGTGGTAATTGACGTCATGTTATCTGCATATCTCAGATTTTATAATTTTCTTCCACCAAATGCAATCCCACCGTCCCAGTCCCCTTTACTTCCCTTTACCAAAACTCAACAAGCTTCAAGTGGACAACTTTTGTTAGAATATGTTAAGGTGGAATGAATGAAAATAAATACGTGTGTGTTGTTGTTTTGTACCGGCACTTCCTGCTATTTTCTGTGTCACTGTTGGTGATTTTCCAATTACTGTCCAATTGCCAGTTTCAATAAATTTTGAATGGAAATGTTGCACAAAACATACAGATTCTGTCTGACGCTTAATTAATTGTTTCAACCAAATATGCTCATTTAAATATTTTCCGTATCAATATACAAAATACGAGTGTGTATATAATTTATTTGATTTCAAAATAAAAACCCATTGAATTCGACCGCTGACATTCATTACGGTTCAGGTAACTGTAGTACGAGTATTTATGGAAATTCAGTTTAGTTTATTATTCTTTTACTTCTTCTTTCGTATGGCAACGTTCAACATATTAGAATTGTTGATTCGGATATGTTAAAGAGTGTGGCGCGGAGACAATATTGTCTTCGGCCTCAGCAATCGAGCTTTAAGGGGTGTCAACGAGGCCTTTGAAAAGCAGACTTAAACCCTTTTTTTAAATGGGAACCAACGGGAATCGAACGCGTTACTCCCAGGTTACGAGATATGTGTCTTACCAACTAGGTCACGGATATAATCGATATAAGAGAAAACAACGGTACATTGTAAGAGCTTACATTGAATATTTTTAATAAGAATTTAACCTTGATATATTACATTACACTTTCGTTGTATACTGTGTGAACTGGGGGACTTAATACCATGTGGCAATCTCTTTCAACTAATCAGAAAGATTATTAAGAGGCCTGAATTATTTAAAAAAAACTGTAAATATATTTAACTGAGTTGTTATTCTTCATATATCATATAATTGTGATATACTTATTGGACGATGTTATTATTCATATATCATATAATTGTGATATACTTATTGGACGATGTTATTCTTCATATATCATATAATTGTGATATACTTATTGGACGATGTTATTCTTCATATATCATATAATTGTGATATACTTATTGGACGATGTTATTCTTCATATATCATATAATTGTGATATACTTATTGGACGATGTTATTCTTCATATATCATATAATTGTGATATACTTATTGGACGATGTTATTCTTCATATATCATATAATTGTGATATACTTATTGGACGATGTTATTCTTCATATATCATATAATTGTGATATACTTATTGGACGATGTTATTCTTCATATATCATATAATTGTGATATACTTATTGGACGATGTTATTCTTCATATATCATATAATTGTGATATACTTATTGGACGATGTTATTCTTCATATATCATATAAATGTAATATACTTAATGGACGATGGAAAAATATAAAAATATGTATTAAGTTGGTTGGTTATATCTTGCAGATCTAAGTCGATATTTACATATTTCAATACTTTGTACATATTTATGTCACGTTACAAAATAAATAAAAACTCTTAGATAACAATTAGCACATTGCATAACAATCATCATATACGTGTCTAATATGAAAAATTCATAAATAACAAATATTTTGTTTCATTGTTAATGGCGCATTATACGGGTATAGTCAAAACAGGGCCTGTTTGAAGGGCAATGCCGCCTCTGAATTACATTTATAAATTGACGTATTCATGCAAAAGAGAGCCAACCGACTAAACATTTTTTTATTCAGTTGAAATAAAAAACAAAGGTCAAATGGGCTATTTTTGTTTCAATCCCGTCTTCAAAAACAATAGTTCCATACAAAAATACACAAATAGACCAGGTGTTTCTTCAATTATCTCAGAAATGGTAAAATATGGGTTAGGCACTTACGTAAATACTGCCAACTACAATCTAACGTATTATTGTTTAGTGACAACATCTTCCAATCATCAAAAAAGGTGACCTTTGTGGCCTTGTTGATAAGACGCGTGTCGTCCAACCCGGTGATACAGGTTCGACTCCCGTTGGAACCCTACTTTAAAACAGGGTTCAGTCTAGTTAACTCAAGGCCTTTTTTAAAAAAAATTGGTTGGTTGGAAGATATTTCGAAATGGCAATACACCCGTTAGGTTGTACTGCATATAAAGAAAGTGTAATACAATACAAGAAAGATTTTAAAGTTTGTTTTATGATAAAGTGTGTGAAAATGGAGGAGGTGAAAGGTATATGCCGCGATATGAGACTCTGGAGGTATGTCCTCTCTTCCTACCCTAGACAGGGAAACGGCGTGCTGTTAAATATGTAAGATATATATAAGTACGTCTTTATATTCATTCAGATGTCATCATAAGGGCGATAAAATCTGAAACGTGATTAGACGTATTTTGTAATTGGACGTATACATGCAAAAGGACCCAACCCACATTCTGAGGTAATTGAGGAAACATCTGGCAACATTGTATAGCATTGTGTGGAATATTTTGTAAAACGATATGTAACCATTATGTATCCATTTAACTGACTTGATATTTTTCACATACATGCATGATTATAATATATAATATATTATAATATATCATGACGACCTCCGTGGCCTGGTGGTAAGACACTTGTCTGCCGATCCGGAGGTTGCGGGTTCGATCCCCGCTGGAACCCAGATTTTTTTAAATAGGATTCCAGTCTGGTTAACACTTATGGCCGATAAAAACATATTTCTGGTTGGTTGGAAGAGATTGCCACAACGCAATAAACTCGCCAGGTTAAAAAAAATATATGATTGACCCGTCGTTTTTGATATTTCAAATATACCAAAATATATGTCCGTATCTATTAAATCGAACAAACTTTCTAAAGGATTACGAACTCTGAGGAACTTTATATTAAGTATATTTATTTTATATCATGCAACGTACCATACGTATTATCATGTAGTAATATCTACCAATCATCATTGCTTTGTTCCAGATCATTTATCAACCTTGAAAATCCCGGGTGAAAGTCATTCAGTATTTTAAATAAACAAAACAAATGCATTTTATTGGTTCGTGTATTTATGGAATGAAATACTTCATATTATTTTTTATGAATGTATAAATCTAAAAAGGAACCAGCCTACTAAACACATTTTTTAGTTTATTTGAAATATCGAATATGTATCAAGTCAAAAGTATCAAGCCAAGTTAAATGGGTATTTAATTGTTAAATTCAGTTTTCAAAATATTCCATACTGAGCAGCGTGATGTTTCCGCACATCTAAGAATATAAATATGGGGGTTATTCCTTTATGTAGGTATATTATTAACACGTCCATATATCATAGTACACCGTTTATGTATATTAAGACAAAGTTCCTTTATGTATATTAACATATGCATATACTAATAGTGATGAATCGACGCAGAAAATCCTTTTTATCCTTTCGAAATTGCTTCAAATGTTTCTCAGAAAGTCGCATTCGAACGTGTTTTTGTTGCATTGTTAGCAAATGCGGCACCCATTGTGCACACAGTTTTTTGAAACCCAAAACTTCAGCCAAAATATGCCATGTGAGATGCCTATGGTGTCAGCTATCACATCCACAGTCGATCGATGATCTTCCAAAACCATATCCTGTATTTTCGCTATGATTTCTGGTGTTGATGCACTTTTTGGACGTCCTGAGCGTGGATCGTCTTCAACGCTTGTACGGCCACGCTTAAACTCCAAAACCCATCGGTGAACGGTTGGAAATGAAGGAGAAGACTTCTTTAATACTTTCACCATCTTTGCATGGATCTCAGTAGCCGATAAACCTTCCAAAACAAAGAATTTAATCACTGCACGATATTCGGATTTTTCTATTGTTAAAAAATACACTGACACGTCAACTTCAAATGGCTTGTAAACAAAGAATGAATTGACAGATCGAAATGAAATTTTGAGTACGTTCTTATGAAAGATGAAATATTAAAATGGCGTAGAAATTTTGGTTTTTCTACTGCTCCATAGATGTCGCTTTTAAAACTTTTTGACTAACCTATTAGTATAACATAGTTCCTTTATGTATATTAACACATCCATATTTTATATATTTTATATATTATATTGTATATTAACACGTACGTACTCGTATAGTATATCCTTAACGTATATTAACACGTCCATATAGCATATCATTTATGTATATTACGCATCTATAAAGTATAACATTGTTCTTTTATGTATATTAACACGTCCATATAATATATTATTTATGTATATTAACACATCCATAAAGTATTACATTGTTCCTTTATGTGTATTAACATGTCCATAGAGTAAATCATTTATGCATATCAACACGTCCATATAGTATTTCCTTTATGTACATATATTAAGACATAATTCCTTTATGCATATTAACACATTCCTATTGTATAACAGTTCCTTTATGTATCAATTACACGTCAATCTAATATATCAAAATCTGCTAAGATGATAGTCCACAATAGTATTTGATGCCATCTTTGATGTATGGGAGTGTAACGTGGACGTGGAAAAAGACAAATGAGCCGAATAAATGAAGTAAAAATGTGTGAATTGAGAAGAATACATGGAGTGACAATGTATGACAGAATACGGAATAAAGTTATATGGGATGAATGTGAACTTAAGGCTGATGAGTCAAATAAGGTAAAGAAGAGCACTCTTGATATGGTTTGGGCATATGGAACGAATGAATGAAGAAAGACTAACAAAACATATATACGTAATGCAAATGTGAGTGGAAGGTGTGTGAGAGGAAGGTCAGAGAAAGCGTGATTGGATCAAGTGAATGATATTCTAAAGGAAGGAAATGTAGAAAGTTAGAGTAATCATAAAAGTTTTATGGATGTAGAAGAGGCTAAGGATTGTGTTTAAGTAGAAAAGTTTGACTCGCTGTCCTCTCTACCTATCCCGACAGGGAAACGGCGGAATGGTGTGTATTGTATATATACTATATTAACGTGTTCCTCGCGTAAGCACAAACGCCTGTGATCTGATCTGTAGCATTCCTTTGTGTATTTTACGTAATGTTTAGTTTATCTCCTTTATTTAATGAGTCTCCTTAAGAGTAATGACTATTATTTATTATCAGAAAATTACTTGAATGTCATGTTTACTTGGTGGTGTAATCAAATATCAGTGGCTCTAAACAAAACACGCGTTTAAACTTAGAAATTAAAAAACGCCAATTTTGTGCCGCGCAGAGGATTCGTGGAATTTGATTTTTAACGCGGTGTACAGGTTAATGTGCAATGTTTTTTTAATATAAAAATTTTAGTGTTATACTGTAAACTGACTCGATACGAATTGAGAGATTTCTTTTTGTAGTAATTTCAAGACTTAAACGTCGATTTTAAGAATAATATTAACCAATTATTACCAAAAATTTGAACTATCATAGTTTTCACTTTGCATGGCAACTAACAAATGAGTTTGCTTGAAAATAAAAAGAAAACACGCGTGCCTCTGCCTCTGCATACGGAACACTAACGCGGCACTGTGCACTCGGAAAGTGAAACTCGTTAGTACTCGTGTAATACTCGTAAATAACTTAAGAAGCGGCAGAGGCAGCGGCATGGACGGGCCGGGCCGTTGTTTATCCATAAATGTGCTACTGTATGTTATAAGAGTAGCTGTACTGTGCAGTAGCGTAACAAGAAAGCTATGAAAGAAAACGTATCTCAATTTACTGAATTTAACGTTTTTTTTTGTATGGTAACCATTAATATATCCGAATTAGTGTTTCGGACATATTACAAAGAGTGGATGGGAGACAATTTTGTTTTCGGCTCCAGTAAGCGAGCCTTCGGGTTTAAAACCTCTGAAGCAGATATGGAAGTCTTGGTTTGTCATTGACCTTGTTGACGATACTACCGTTTGGTGGGTGCAAGAATTGTTAACAGACTGGCGTCCTTTTTGGTATCATCGGGAATCGATCTCGAAGCCTCCGGTTGTAAGTCAAAATAATTGTTACTACGAATTTCTCTGTGATAATGAAGGATAGAATACGAAATAATACTAAGAATAAAAATGTATTTAGTCCCAGCATAAAAAATACAAAAGCAATAAAAGAATATTGAATTACATACTCGTACATGTTAAAAAATAAAATTAATGAATATCAAAAACAAGTATTTAAAAAAACTAGAAAAAAATTCAAGAATTTTGTTGTTTTCGGAAACAACTCACTTTTTGTGACACAATAATCATTTATCTTGTCACTAATCGCATTCTCCAATCACGCCACCCTAATTGTTGACTCGCATTAAATATAATTAATGAATTATCAGTTCGTATTATACGCTCATGTATTCTCCATATATTGCCTCAGAAGTGCATCAAAATCTGACAAAAGACCCTGAGCAAACATCTCTGAAGTACTACAATATCTTGACAGTCTAAATACATATAATATAATTCCGTATGCATTATTATAATCTGCTTTGAGTTATTTTAAACATCTGCACGTATAATTTACCTAAAGTTCGCTTGAGTACAGTGGTATGTAATGTGATAGAAATAGTTGTTTATTTATTCCAGTGATGGAATGTAACATACGTGTGTGTATCCTCTAACTAAACGAAGAAGCTTTAGAGGATACAATAATTTATCTTCTAAAGCGTCTTCCAATCATATTTTTCCTTATAGATTACCTGAATGAACTGATGCAGAATGAA
Organism: Odontocerum albicorne; assembly: GCA_949825065.1. NCBI lineage: Eukaryota > Metazoa > Arthropoda > Insecta > Trichoptera > Odontoceridae > Odontocerum > Odontocerum albicorne. The sequence goes on along the minus strand of OX463851.1, from coordinate 4,962,929 downwards.
GAATGAATAGCACTCGAGATGGTTTGTATATGTTGAAAAAATAAATTAATAACCCCTTTCCAAACTAATTTACATTGCGAATGTGAATTCAACAGCATGGTAGAATAAGAGCGAGAAAAGTATGTGTAGACCCAGCGAATGTAATGTGGAAAGAAGGAAATGTAAAATATTAGTAAAATTGAAAGTACTGTAAAAATCTGAAAGCATATTGAGGAGGTGAAAGATATGTTATGTATATCGAACTAAAAAAGTCTGGTGATCTGATTTTTCTACCTACCTTAATATAAGTTCGATATATAATGTAAGTTCATGTTTCTTGAATGATGCCACGGAGGCTCTTTAAAAGACCTTAAAGAGGCTTTTTATGTCGACGTGAGATGGTATGTTGTGATGTTGGTGCTCTTTTGGGGTAAAATCTTTTTGTAAAGCCTTTAATGTCATCTACATCATACTTTGAGAAACTTATTTTCTTCTTAAAGCTTTTACTATCAACATAGCATACAGATGGCACTGTTTAAGTTAATTGGATTTCAAATGATAGAAAGTGGGATGGTTAGTTAAAACTCGATAAAATACTTTATTTTTTTCTTGAATATATTAAATTTTAACACTATTGTAATTTATATGAAAATAAGATATAAAATTTTATCTTAACCTTATATATTGTTCTGTTGGATTATAAAAAGATAAAAATGAGTATTTAAAGACATTTACTATATAGTAACTGGCAATTAGGTAAATTTTACATGACAGCAAATTATTAATTTTAAATATAATGTTGCATAAATATTTCAAATTAATGTGAATTTGTAAACATTTTTCTTATTTTTATCGTCAAAATTACCTTTTTAAACTTAGAAATATGTTAAAATATTTAACATAAAACACTCCTGGTACTCTGTCCTCTGTGTCTGGGGTTATAAATCACTGATTGGTGCTATGAAGATTATTTCTTTTACAAATGGGGAAATTAGTGCGGCATCTATTATTACAAACAAATCAGAACTATGTAAACTATTATGAACAATAATATAGTGTTCTTAGATTTTACATATTTTTCATTTCAGATGAATTTCAGAATTTTCCGAATAGATTTAGTATCTACCATTTAGTAGAGATAGCGAGTAATATGATGATGCGAAATCCTAGTGGACATTATTTCCGAAAATGTACATTTAAGTAGTTACGCCACGTAATTAACCCTTTTAATCCCACGGGGCCGATTATCGGCCCCAACTAGTGTATGCGAAAAATCTCACGGGGCCGATCATCGGCCTTAAAGTTTTCATATAAGTTTTTCTATTGAATAAAAAAATTATTTTTTTGAAATATGAAAATTACTTATTATTTTACACTCTACAGGGAGGCCTCCACAAAAAAATAGGTTTTAAAACTAAATATTAACTGAAATAAAATATTAACTACTGTTTTTTTGCCAAAAAATACTTGGGATTTTTCGCACATTTTATGCAAAATATGCTGGGATCAAAAGGGTTAAGTATAATTTGTGTACTTGAATGTTGTATTTGAGTCGAAGTCGGAGCAGATAATTAAAATTTCTGGAATCGAAGTGGGAATTTTATTGCAGACTCCACAACATTGTAACATAGTACTAATTTCTAAAAAAAAGGCAAAATAAAACAAATAGAATTTATGCTATTAACATATATTACAAATAATATTGTATAATTTAATGAATAGTCAAAAATCACGTGGGAAATATAAAATATGTTACACCAATGTTGGCAGTGAATCCAATTGTATGGAAATGCGATTCAAGGTGACTACTCTTACTAAACATTATTTTATAGCGTAAATATATTAAATATGCATGTACGAGTACATAATATATGATATTGTAGATGACTATGACTATATAAGATGTTTTTTTATGCAAAACATGTTGTCAAACGAACATAAAATTTGCTACATAGAGCCAGGCACTAAGGGAATATGACAAACCAAAACATAATTATAAGAGATAAACGAAAAAAAAAAAATAGAATATGTGAAATTAAATTATCAATAAAATTAAAAAAAAAGGAATAGGGTTTCTTTAGGTCTTACATAAGCAAACTATATAATTTCAGTATAAATTATTTATTTATAAGATTTTTTGAAAATTAAATAATCATAAAACATAAACAATACCATATATGGATGAAAAGTGTGCTATTTGTCATTATTTGTAGAATTAAAATAATCTTATATATTTTTTCATATTCGATTGTTTGAAAATGTTTGAAACTTCTCACTCAGCAACAGGAACAAACTGTGTTACTCTTTTCTGGTCGGTTGGAAGTAATTTCCTTATATGAATAAATTCACTCATTTTACGAGTATACCTTGTATCACCATGTATCAATTAACAAGGTTAATAACACGTAATTAGACTAGGTTATCACGAACCTCAAAATTGGCAAAATAACAAAGAATTCAACACACATTTAGCCACGGACGTCCCCATTGAGATAAACATGAAACTGAGAGAAAATGAGAAAGTGCTCTGATCTGAATTTACTTATGCAGAAGATATAATGAAGGAGCCTTCTCGAGAAAAAAAGTCCAAGTTCTAGAAACGAGTTTCCTCTGTGATGGGTCCAGAACGCTGGAACGGACGCGGGACGGCCTAAACAATTGAGAAGATAGTAGAATTATGGATAGTTCAAGAAAATAGTGAAAAACTGATATTGGAGATATTTTGCAAGCGCTTTTGACGTGGATGTTTTTAGTAAGATGAAGAAAGGAGCTTTAATATGGTTTGGACATGTGGAGAGAATGAATGATGAAAAATGACTAAGCAAGTATACAAGTCAGAAGTGTGCGTGGAAGAGGTAGACCGAGGAAAACGTAACTGGACCAGATTTTAAAAGAAGGTGAAGTGAGAATTATGAATAATAGAAGATTGTGCATGGCGAGATTTACGAGTGTAGAGAAGGCGAAGGTTTTATGCTGGAATATAAAAAGGTTGGAGATCTTTTCTCTCTACCTACCCCTCAAGGTACACGACGTGATGATATATATGTTTTTGAAGTGGATATAATTTTATTAATAGCAGTTATTTTAAAATGTCCGAAAATAAAGATACAGATAAGAAAAATTAAAAACCACTTGGGTATTAATATAAATAAATATATTATCATAAAAATAAAGATAAAGACAGTAAGCTTAATTTTGTTGAGCCATTTAAACTCCCTCGCTTTATTGTTACAATGATACTTTTATCGATCAATAATATTAATCGACATTTTTATCTACAAAATCTATATTTGCGTCATAAACTGGTATGTTATGGGCATCGTCACACGCAAAGAGACAAAAAGGATGAAATAACATACAATATAATATTAGTTTAGCGACCACGCTTTGTCATAATAATCAATCTTGACTGTACAAAAAAGAAATATTGCTATGTTTCTCTGTCTGTTCGTATCTACCTACGAGTATATACGCTAAAATCGAGAACCACTGATTGGATTTTGATATTTTTTACCATTCAATAATTTATTTCTTAGAAAGAATTTAAGTGTATAAAAAAACAAAAATATATCGAATCCTACATTAATCTGTTCTGATGTAATTGAGGAAATATCTCGCTGCAATACATAAGCTCGTTTGGTACCAAATGAATTTAAGACGTAATTTAACAATAAAATAAATGTCTATTTGACGGACTTATACGGATATTTTCAGATATACAGGATGTATCTATGCCAGGGATGGCTAACAGTTCGATCACGATCACTATCGACCAGTCGATCGCACCCGTCTTCGTAACGTACAATTTGGCTAACGATGTTACAAAAGCTCATTACGCGCATGCACTTGTAAACGCAGTTAATTAGTTACCCTTTTTTAATGTGTAGATATGTATGTCTACTCCAAATAAATGTGTTTATGTTTTAAAATGTATGTATAAGTTTTCTTTTCCTTAATATTTTTTAGCGAAGTAAATTCCACTCATACTTATCAATAAACTTTTAGTTGTTAGTTAGAATTTTGTTAACATATTGTATGTGTTAAATCTCATGAGTTTGATCGGTAGATCGAAACTATTTTGTACGTAAAAAGTCTCCTGCGACAACAAATAAGTAGGCTACCCCAGATCTATATTTTGTTAGCATATGGTATGTGTTAAATCTCATGAATTTGATCGGTAGATCGCAACTATTTTGTACGTAAAAAGTCTCCTGCGACAACAAATAAGTAGGCTACCCCAGATCTATATTTTGTTAACATATGGTATGTGTTAAATCTCATGAGTTTGATCGGTAGATCGCAACTATTTTGTACGTAAAAAGTCTCCTGCGACAACAAATAAGTAGGCTACCCCAGATCTATATTTTGTTAACATATGGTATGTGTTAAATCTCATGAGTTTGATCGGTAGATCGCAACTATTTTGTACGTAAAAAGTCTCCTGCGACAACAAATAAGTAGGCTACCCCAGATCTATATTTTGTTAGCATATGGTATGTGTTAAATCTCATGAGTTTAATCGGTAGATCGCAACTATTTTGTACGTAAAAAGTCTCCTGCGACAATAAATAAGTAGGCTACCCCAGATCTATATTTTGTTAACATATGGTATGTGTTAAATCTCATGAGTTTGATCGGTAGATCGCAACTATTTTGTACGTAAAAAGTCTCCTGCGACAACAAATAAGTAGGCTACCCCAGATCTATATTTTGTTAACATATGGTATGTGTTAAATCTCATGAGTTTGATCGGTAGATCGCAACTATTTTGTACGTAAAAAGTCTCCTGCGACAATAAATAAGTAGGCTACCCCAGATCTATATTTTGTTAACATATGGTATGTGTTAAATCTCATGAGTTTGATCGGTAGATCGCAACTATTTTGTACGTAAAAAGTCTCCTGCGACAACAAATAAGTAGGCTACTCCAGATCTATATTTAGTTAATATAATGGGTGTGCTCCGATCGTATCACTTCGGTGTGCCACCAGATCCAGTCAACCTAAAAAAAAAACAAAAAACCTCCACGGAACAGCATCGCTTTCCAACTGAATTGACGTAGGAATGGCGACGGAATCCTCAACTTCGAGGCCCAGTCAACTCATATAATATACTGGTATTTATTGTGTAATATTTTAATCTGCTAATAATCCAAAGTCCAAATCCCGAATAAGAGCGCCCTTCAGACCAGTCATGTCCGCTCTTTTAAGGGTGCTATAAATTGTCATTTTATAATAATTATTATTATTATTAGTGCTCCGTAATCAAAAACAGATTCGATAGAAGTTTTATTTTGTTTGTTTCAAATTTCTATAAAGTATATTATTATAATAAACTTTACCGACCTCCATGGTCTAGTTCGTAAGACGCTTTACTTCCGGGTTCTGTTCCCGATGGAATCCGAAAATAAATTAAGAAAAGGTTATGAGTCTCGTCAAAGACTTCATCCCGTAAGTATGTGAATGTTGTTGGACACGTGAACAGGCAACTGCACAATTGTCAACACATGTAATGATAAACTGCGAGTTCGGTGCCTACTTCGGTGATTTTTAGCCCGAATGATCGATTATTGGAGTCAAAGATAATATTGTTTCCCAGTCACAATTCAACATGTCAATATTACTAATTTCGATGTGTTGAGGGGTACCATACGAATGAATGGATAAAAAATTAAGAAGAAAGACTTCGCAAATGAACAATAATCAACCGTATTAAATCATTGTATTGTATTATACTTTCATTGTCAACAGTACAACCTGACCGGTTTACTGCCATGTGGCAATTCCTTACTAAAAAGATAGTAAACATGCCTTAAAAGAAATGCAGACCTAAACCCTTTTTTTTAATCTATAAAAAGGTCCGAATACAATGTTGTCTCCCGGCAATGATCTTCAATGTGTCTGAATCACCATATAAAAGTACCATATAAATTAATAAGTTATTATTACCAATTGTACTTATCTCACTGATATTTTTACTGTTCCACAGGTGTGACTCCATCAGAATGCGGCTTCATCCACCTGTCGGTGTCCTCGATGCTATCCAACAAGACACGCAAAGACCCGACTACGTTTGACAAGCTGGAGCTCAACTGGGACCTGGTAGACTGTCAGGGAGTGGACGACTCTCAAATTCCCAACAAGGTTTTAGTATGCTTGAATATTATACACGTGAAACCTTCTCATACATCGAATGAAGCTGCGTTATAATGATAGGGATCTCGTACAAGACAACAAAATGTTTCGCAAAATATAGCGCAAATGTGAGTGGAAAGTTAAAGAGACCGATAGAGGAAGACTAAGAAAAATGAGGGAGAAGAGCACTGAGCGTTGAGGTGGTTAGGACATGAACGCAAGGTGTCGAAAAACTGACTAAACAAATTTATAATGAAAATATAAGTGGGAGTCGTAGTAGACGACGGCCGAGATAAGTATGATTATATTTTGAACGAAGAAAATGTGGAAGTCAGATAAATTGTTGGAAGTCAGATATATTTGTATGATAAGGTATATACGAATAGATGGAACACATCGATCAATAATTCCCTGGACTAACTACTAAAACAGCATTTGTTTGCCAAAATTCTTCTTTATTCATCAACATAGTCTCCTTCAAGAGCGATACATCCATCCAACGCTTTCCTAACTTTTCTATGCAAGCCGTGTAGAACGATTTAGCTTTGATTTCAAAATAGGCGTTAGTTTCGGCAATCACTTCTTCATTGGATCCAAATCTCTTTCCCTGGAGCATCTTTTTGAGGTTTGCGAAAAGCCAATAGTCGCTGGGCCAAATCTGGAAAATACGGTGGGTGCGGAAGCAATTCGAAGTTCAACTCATGCAATTTGGCCATCGTTACCATCGACTTGTGACACGGTGCATTGTCCTGATGAAAGAGAACTTTTTTCTTCTTCATGTGGGGCCGTTTTTTTGCAATTTTTGCCTTCAAACGCTCCAATAACGCTATGTAATATTCACTATAGATGGTTTTTCGCTTTTCAAGGTGATCGATGAATATTATACCATGCGCATCCCAAAATACCTTCCCGGCCGACTGTTGAGTTTTTGGTCGCTTCGGACGACTTTCACCGGCTGCTCTCCACTCAGCTGACTGCCAATTTGATTCCGAAGTATAGTGGTGGATCCAAGTTTTATCCACTGTCACATACCAATGCTAAAACTCCTGTTTATTTCGCGTAAACAGTGTCAAACAGCGCTCTGAATCATCGATGCGTTATTGTTTCTGTTCTATTGTAAGCAAACACGGCACCCATTTCGAAAAAAGCTCTTTCATGACCAAATGTTCATGCAAAGTAGTGTAAACACTACCAAATGATATCTTCAGGATGTCAGCTATCTCATGCAACTTTACTTTGCGATTTTCCATCACGATTTTTAGGGTTTTTTTATGTTTTCTGGTGTAACAGCCTCATTTGGACGACCAGAGCGTTCAGCATCATTTGTGTCTGTACGACCGCGTTTGAAATCAGTATACCACCGACAAATAGTTGTTTTCGACGGAGCAGAGCCCGGATAATACTTTTCAAGCCGTCGCTGAGTTTGAACGGTATTTTTTCCCATTAAAAAGCAATGTTTTATAAACACACGAAATTCGTTTTTTTCCATTGTTTTGAAAATAGCAGAAGTAGCGTCACTAAAACCACTATAACTCAATGACACAATGTCGGAATGTCATGAAAGTTTGACACGTAACTTCTGAAGGCTGGTACTAACTGAGAATGGTATGGATTTGTTATTAGAGGTGCCATATGTTGGTTAGTCCCGGGAATTGTTGATTGATACGTTAGATGAGGCAAAAGATGTACGTCAATATAGGAGAATCTGTCAGTCTGTTCTCTCTTCCTACTCCGACAGTGAAACGAAGGTTTGTATATGTGTTTGATGAAACTAAATGTCTCTAAAAACTCACTAATTAACAAAATAATATGTTTTAGGTAGGTCTATTTAATGTAGACCCATCTGCAGTTGCGGCAGACCCTCTTGAGATGGTTAATATAGATGACCATATCTGGAACTTCTATGTTACCAATGTTTCACTGGGGTATTTCGATGTTCCCTTCGAATGGACTAAAAAGGTAGTTTTATGTTTCTCAGTTCTTTCTTATGATTTATGTATGCCTTTAGAACCATTTAGTGACAATAGATCATTCCAAGCGATCTTCGTCGTGGAATATTTCATCATCATCATTGTCTTCTTCGTTTCCATTTGGGCTGGAGTCGCCAGCGCCAGACCTCGCCAGCGCTGGTGTTCTTTTATCTGATCTACTCTTCCGCATTCGCACAATTCCGTCAAATTTGATCAATTAATTTAAAATAAGTATTTGAGTATTAGATCTTATCTTCAGCTTTTATAAATATTACAGTATTTATGAAAAATTAACAGGCTTGATAGTGGCGTAAATTTTAACATTTTGACATAGATACGAGTATTTATGTTCGATTTACGTAGACACGCGAAGTAAATACTTAAATTATGCTAGGTTCACATTTATATTTACTCGAGTTTTAATAAATTCAATAAATTTGCTTAAAATTAAGGCATGTCAATCTATAATTCATGGAATATAAAAATAAAACAATTGACTTTGTTTTATTTCTTTACATTTTTTTTCACGTCACTACGCATTTCAACATATTTCAAGACCAAAAACACAAAAAAGCAACACATATTAAACAACAAAATATTTAGAAATCACAGAAATCTATAAAGCGATAAATAAAATATCACAAGACCATAGATAATATTAGTATTGGCAATTCTTACTCTATTCCCCATAAGCCTGTAGATAACATATGGACTACTATATATACTCGTATATCAAATTTGATAATAATGCCGAAATTAAGCAACAATGAGCAAATTTACTGCGCAGCTGTTCTAATTTTAAAATACATTTTATTGTCCAAGTAAAAACTCGGTAAGTAGTTAGGTAGGGTAGGTCCCTATTTTTTAATGTATTTCTTGCATAGTTTAAATAAATTATTTTTCCTAAACAAATGAAAATATATTTGTTGTCATTCGCATTAAGAGTACACACACTTACAAAAAAAGTTGTGTAACATATATTTAGCTATATATATTATATTAGTATGACTGCAAGACATGGACGCTCACAGTAAAAACACACAAAAGCTCTAGACCGCACAAAGGGGCATGGAGAGATGCATGTTGGGATATACTCGTACTAAAAGATACCGTAAACGAAACACCTGGATTCGCAATATAACAAAGGTAGAAGACGTTATAAAGTTGTGCAAAAGAATGAAGTGGCAATGGGCAGGACACGTAGCCAGAATTTCAGACTCCCGATGGACATCCAAAATAATCCAATGGTACCCAAGAGACATAAGAGGCCCAAAAGAAGACCGAAGGTACGCTGGGTATCTATTCGACCATACTTATATGTGTATAAGTACTAGCTATGTCGACTATACGACTATACTTATATGTGTATAAGTACTAGCTATGTCGACTATACAACTATACTTATATGTGTATAAGTACTAGCTATGTCGACTATACGACTATACTTATATGTGTATAAGTACTAGCTTTGTCGACTATACGACTATACTTATATGTGTATAAGTACTAGCTTTGTCGACTATACGACTATACTTATATGTGTATAAGTACTAGCTTTGTCGACTATACGACTATACTTATATGTGTATAAGTACTAGCTATGTCGACTATACGACTATACTTATATGTGTATAAGTACTAGCTTTGTCGACTATACGACTATACTTATATGTGTATAAGTACTAGCTATGTCGACTATACGACTATACTTATATGTGTATAAGTACTAGCTTTGTCGACTATACGACTATACTTATATGTGTATAAGTACTAGCTATGTCGACTATACGACTATACTTATATGTGTATAAGTACTAGCTTTGTCGACTATACGACTATACTTATATGTGTATAAGTACTAGCTATGACTCGTGAAGAATTACGGGATGTAAATTGATTGGTTAACCTGAAAGGTTGAATAGTAAAAAAAATCTTCATAATCCAAAATCACGCTTAATTTTTATCACTACAATAATTATTTGATGACAGTATTTTTCGTATATGTTTGTTGTTGATCGTTCGGCAGCAGTTGTCCTTTACCTAAACAATAACTAACATATGACAACACCTCTTGTTACACACGAACTTACGTACTTACGGATTTAATATTTTTTATGATAACAATTAACAAGTATTAAGTTATTGTTTTCGCACATCCTTGGATGGACTTACCAGGTATTGTTTAGTATAAATCATAGTGTAAAAACATGTAATTAGATCAATTCACTCACCTGAATTGATCTGATTACAATAAAAACATATTCAGAAATATTCAATATTAGAAAAAAGTTACAAAAATCATGTACTAGTTAGTACCACTCATCATATTTTCTTTTTTATTTGAAACTTGCTCATCTTTTGATATTTTGACGGATTTATCAGCAAGACGGATTTTGTTGCAACATTTCTTTCAAATTTGAGATTATTTTAAGCCATTTAAAAAAAATTAAAAATGTATGTTTAATTTTTTTTACTGCTATAGACCATTTGTTCCAGATTATTTTTCGAGTTATTCCTTAGGAATAAATTCGAAATTATTTTGAACCAATTATATTTATATTTCTTTATTTTATGTGACCAAAATTTCAGACCAGGAAATCTAATAAAACAATACTGGATGCGTCTGGTCCCCTATGTGTCCCCTTCTGGATAGCCAGCTACAGGGATAGCAAGCTGCTTAAGGTCAACTGCTTGAAGATTCATCCCACTTGGATGGCAGACACCAAGTAAGAAAACTAATCGTCTTCATTTTTCAGATTTTTTATCTACGTTTATATTTCGACTACTTGCAACAATACAATTCTGTAGCTATGTACCATTTAATAACCTAATCATAACAACATATAGTCTTCTTAGTCATGTTCCTCATGGCTGAGCGTCGTGGTTTCCTGATCTGCAACTGAGTGGATGCTTCGCCTCGATGAATGCATGGTCGTGGTCTAACAGTCCCTGGTTCGATTCTTGACGGTTTCAATTCCGGACTGGTTTTCTCTTAGATTGTTTTACATCTGAATTTGTATTTTTACGTAGCTTATATGCTGCATAACATAAATTCCTAAACCACTATTAAAATAAAACAATACAAAAATAGCCCTATATAAAATTCTGTCTAATGGAATACTGGAGTAGATTAAACCTGCCAAACGTTATGAAAGTTTAAACGCTTTATCATTGGAACTTTGGGTTTGATCTGTCAAGACTGTGTTCTTGCTGAAGTTCAACAGCATGCACAATATAAACCAATACACACACAGGTGTCTTCCATCCACAAGATGACTGAAAATCATTCTCGATCACGAAGGATAGCCTGTCGTATTGCAGCACTTAATGAAGAATTAATCATGTCTTTAATTTGGGCTATTTACCTTGCTGGAGACCGTCCTCTTGCGTACTACCCTTAAGCCTTCTAGTCACCTCTTTGGCGACATGTCCGAAGTACGGTATAGTTTTGTTTTACATTTTCGTTATATACAGCACAACCTGGCGAATGCACTGCGAGCATTGCAAGAGATATCAGGACGTTCTGCATGAGACGCTCTGCACAACTAAGATCAAACAGCAGCATATCGAGCCAAATGACATAAAAATATATTAGCAGGGACCCAATGGAGAAGAAGATGCAGAAAAGCTGCAAGTACTAAGACTCCTTGTTCTATGTTAGATACAACAGGATATGATTATCACACATTGGCTTGCTTAGTCATCTTCCGTGGTCCCAATGATAAGTAATCGAATCTCCCAGTTTGTATTGTGTTTTACTTGTATTGTGCTCGTTACTGGTAATGGTCATTCAATTCAATTCGATTAATGGCCAAGTCATTTTAAAAACTTTCAGAGAGAACATAGCCCATATTCCTTTATCAAGGCTGCTTATCCCTGGCACCCACAATGCAGGCTCTTACGGATATGGTCCAGGGATCATCAGGAACGTCCTCCAGCGCTACGTTCTGTGCCAGGACCGAGACATCTGGACGCAATTGGTCTCCGGAATCAGATATCTGGATTTTAGAATATCCTACTACGAGACTCTTCAAAGTCTTTTCCTGCCACATAAAGACACCTCAAATAGGTAATATTAGCATTTTTATTATTTTTGTGTATTTTCTTACATTAATTGCTCACATTTCTCTAGAAAGCATTGAAATATACAATAGAATACCCTATCTTTCTGCACAACAATCTATCCAATAATTATGTCCCTAGTAGAGAGGAATAGTTTGCAAACGACCGGGTTTTAAAGATAGGGTCAGACAAACTCAACTTTAGACACGGTATCCAGATGAAGATCAATCTAGTTCGTGAACTAGATTGATCATTAAAAACTTAAAACGAAAAGAACTCAAGAACCGAACGAACTAAAAACCGATTGAACTAGAGCGATACAAAACGACGGCTCAGTTTTTTTATGTGTACTTGATATACGAGTACTTGTATAAAATTATGTTGAGTCCAATACTATTGCAGATTGCATACATAAGTAGGTACTCCAGTCGATTTCATGACTTAAGATACTCGGTTATTTTACGAACGACTTTTTTAATTAGTTTTTTTCAATAAGTTTCACAGAACAAACATTTAAATAAACTTTTAAGTACACGATATAGCCTTACTATCGTTTAATTTTACCATACATACTATATCTTGTAAAATAAGCGATATGACAAAAGAAATCTAAGTATTCGGCAAACATTTTTATCATGTACCTAATTATTATCCTTTTGATAAAATCTTTTTACGCCGTATTTGATTTGAGATTCATTTCTTCATTCAACTTCGCTCTCAAGCGAACAGCGAACTCAAAAGCGAATTGAATCAAGTTAATGCTCGTATCTATAATAATTCGAAAGAGCCGGTCATTTTGATGATACAGATTCAATGATATGTATCACCTGACTGTCTAATGACCGGATCTTGCCCGCCTTTAGTTTCTAGGATATCTCCTAAATGACAGAGAACTTGTTGAGAGTCATTACTTAAAAAATATTTATGACTAACTTCATATATGTAATAGTATTGATCCAACCTAAGAAGAATAATTAAAATTAGCTATTTTCTTTCTTTATTCTTAGTTTTATTTCTGTCTGTGAGGCGTGTTTCTGAGACAACGGATCAATTATCATTTACTCGTAGGTCCCTCGTTGTGTTCGAGGGACTCTATGAAGTCTTACCATTTCTCATTTCGATGCTGCTGTAGGTCATATTTTATTTGTTTCACGAGGCGGTTGTAGTTGGTTTCGTAAGAAGGGATAGCTGTGCGTTGCCACAGCTTGCGGATTTTATTTTTCTCCACAATCAATGATTTGTTATGTGGGGGGAGAGGTTGGTGTACGGTCGTGAATTCGGTTTGATACGGGATATCATTATTGACGATGATATCGATGACGTCAGGAAGGTGGTTTTGAATTAAGGGATAGTGAGTGGGGCAGGAAGGTCCGTCCACGAAGTATCTTTTCCGAGAAGTCAGTTTTCTATCATGCGTGTCCTAAATATTATACTACCAGACGAGGACAGGCAACAACAGTCACCTAGAGCATGCGAGTATTGTTACTAGTTACTAGATAACTCTCGTTGTTATTAACAAATATTGTTACGAGACAAGTATTGTTACTAAATAAATCTTGTTGTTATTAACAAATATTGTTACTAGACAAGTACTAGATAAATCTTACACCAGACTTTTCTTTTTTCGTTACCAACGGAAGACATTCCTGTTACCAACTAGGCCACGGAGGTCGTTCAGCAATTTGATACTAATTATTGAACAAATGAGCAGTATTACTATTTCACCTATTTTTTATAACTACAAATTTCAGATTTTGGTTGAACCACAACATGATAAAAGTAACTCCTCTTCTGCCACTTTTGAGAGATATCAGAAGGTTTTTGGATTCGACAACTGATGAGGTAATGTTCATTTTATATATATATTATAGTCCTCTACACAAGTGAGATCGTCAGCCAGTATTAATTCACTGCTGGATATAGCCCTCGTTGTCTGTTCTGGGCCTCGGTCAGCCACCTGGATCTCATAGCACTTCTGATACCAGCCATCCAGCATTTCAGAAGTCTTTCAACTGGTCTTTATGAAGCTCTTAATATCCATATCAATAATTTTATAGTTATCATACGTACTCGTATCATCACACCATTTACTATATTTCCATCAACTTCCGAATATTTTTTAATTGTACATTTTTTTTATTTTTTTTTATCCACCTCGCACGGATTTCTCCTGTTACACAAAGAGGGTCTGCTTCTAGCGTTCGCTTATTCGTTAGGAATGATATCAGCCAGGATTCTTCTCATACTGCTAGACGGTACCGAGAATATATCAACAGTGTTATTCAGTTGGTTCAATATCTCTATACCACGCGTGACTGAGTGTTTAGCCATGATATTCGTCCTGTAAGTTGGTATGTAGAACAGAGGGTGATTCCTTGCACGGATATATTTATTGGGTACATATAAACTTAGTGCTTCTAGAATCGCGGGACAGTTAAAGCAACCTTGGAAAACCTTTATTAGGAATATCACAATGGATTCTTGCCTTCTTGTTTCGAGGCTTCTATAGTTACACACCGTGAGAAGTTCGGCATGGTGAGCATATTTTGGGTAATCGCCCTTTGTTCTGTACCATAGATATCTGAGGAACTTTTTTTGTATTTGTTCTATATTGTTTTTATATTTGAGCTGATGAGGAGCCCAAACCGTAGATGCATATTCTAATTTGGTTTTAATTAGATAATTATATAAGTTTCGGAGGATCTCGGAGGATATACATGATTAGTATCCTTCAGTCAAATAGATATCCATTAAAGGTAGTCAGTATAAGAAAGTTGAGGATGAGAGAAATATAATATAATGCTGACTGCCAATTTGATCCACAATATTTTCTTCAAATATATCTCATACTCGTTGTTCAATACCTCATCAAAACCATGCACCCATGCGTTCTGCCTTCAACGAACATACGAGTAGATGCACTGCAATAGCGCTAATGGGCAAATATGATTCGGTTTGCACTATTATATTACACCTTTAGTCGTTCTCTGAAAGTCCTTTTATAATTAACCCATAGCTCGCAAATAGCATCTCATCCGTCAACAATTTCTAAAGGTCGATTTTAAATTTATTTATTCACAGATTGTCATCTTCGACATCCATGCACTCCCAGTAGGCTTTTACAAATCGAACGATATGATCCTATGGAGGCATAACCTTCTTCTGGACCTGCTGGAACGAGAGTTCGGAGACCACATCCTCAGCTTCCAGGACGTCATGAGGCAGACCAATGCCATCGTAGGACCTACTGTCTCGGAGATTCTGAGCACAGGGAAAAGACTTATTATCGGTTATCCAGAAAAGGAAGTTATTAATCGTAAGCTAATTTCTGTATTGTAATCAATCTTTACTCAATTGTAAATATTCCCCTCCCCGTCTGTTGTGTGTAACATGTCCCACCTACTCGCACTTAATGTATAGTCACATACTACATTAATGTATAGTCACATACTCGTACCTGAATTTACTGTCCAAAACTCCTTAAATATTCCCCTCCCCGTCTGTTGTGTGTAAGATGCCCCGTCCCACCTTCTCACACTTAATGTATAGTCACATACTCCATTAATGTATAGTCACATACTCGTACCTGAATTTATTGTCCAAAACTCCTTAAATATTCCCCTCCCCGTCTGTTGTGTGTAACATGTTCCGTCCCACCTGCTCGCACTAAATGTATAGTCACATACTCCATTAATGTATAGTCACATACTCGTACCTGAATTTATTGTCCAAAACTCCTTAAATATTTAGTACTACATTTGCTTCTTATATACTCGTACCTATATTATCATACAGCCTCCTTTTCCCCAAATTGTTATTAGCACAAATCATTATATTTATACGATGGAATGCCTAATTTACTAATAATTATATACGAGTATCATCACGTGGAAAAAAAGAAAATGTTTTGATTATATCATTGAAATAATACAACGCGCGCCTTACTGTTACAAAAATGGGAAAAAATGTGCGACATCTGTAAAAATTATCTAAATAATTATCGGCAATAATTGAGACATCTGTGTTTAGATTTTTGTTTTAAATCTTACTTCGGACGAACTTCAAGGCGTTCCGAATATATCTGGGATATTATTATTATAATAGTGGCTCTCATGAAACTATTGAAAAATGGATGAAATATGATAAAAGTAATACACTCGAAGTAAGTCAAATATTGACATCAAAATTAAAAAATAAGGGGTTTCAGATTGTTCTTCACATCAGGGTACATTAACATACAATATTATATTTCTAGTTGGTTGCCAGAAATATGACCACGTGGCAATTGAATTGCCAGATTGTATTGTATAGATATTTTATTTCGTTACAACGCACGGTCTTTTATCAACCAAGAGGTTACAAGAATAATACTCAAATTAGAATTTTGAGTGCGCATAAATATAATATAACATAAATACAAATTGTCACAAAAAAAACTAAACATTTTAATGAATCATATACAGAAATACGAGTGTATCGACCATAATACATAAAATACAAATTTGAGACAGGTCAAGGGTCAGGCCCTAACATACAAAAAGACAGAAGAAGAAAAATCTAATAAAATAATAAAAATATGCATACACACAATCAATCCACTCAAAAATATGCATACGCACAATCAAGCTACTCAAAAATATGCATACGCACAATCAATCCACTCAAAAAAACACATCAAAACTTCAAGATATAGGTATTTACTGATATCTTGAAAAGTTTGTGAGAAACAGTCAACGAAAAGAAAATAAATCAACAAAATCACGCTGTGGCGTCAGATATGTTACGAGTATATATACGAGTATACTCGTAGTATAATTCAGACAAACAAAAACGCTCTCTAAGAGAACTTTTAAAGGCATTAAGACGGCCGCCAATACGAGTATGTCCGAGACTGCAGCATACTCGTAGTCATAACCCGATCGGTCCAATCTGGGATGCAATGCGGGAGGGAGAATTCGAGAAATACAATCAATAGCTAGTTGTACAACTCTCGCACCAGAATATACTCGTATATATTATCCTGCAGTCTCGTACTTCCCGAAGGGATTCGGGAGTCAATTCATTCCAGTCACTTCGGACAGTCAATTATCCCATTCACTATTTTGCAAAGCAGAATCAAATCAAACATCACTTACTCTACGCTCGGAAAGTCTCAACAAGTTCAGACGCGATAACATAATAATATCATACTTTATATAACGGAAATGAAACGCAAGATTTGCGTATTGATGGCAATATGCACGGAAGTGAAACGTGAACATGGAAAGTATATGTAAAGAGTAAATGTGGTGGATATACGTACGTTAAGACCAATATATGGTATGTTGATGTACTCATATGAATAAAAAATGAAGTTAAAAAAAGGATGAATTCAACAAACTTGAACTCTTTCAAAATGTATCCGTGATAACGATATGAGTATCTCTAAATTGTATCTACTTCCTGTTAAACAATTTACCAGATTAGCAGCCCTTGCGTAAAAAGTAATGGTCCTATATCGAAATAAATAATCAGACAATGGGCAAAAAGCATTGTCACCAAGCTGAAAAAGAAAATCTGGTGGTCTGTATTATCTGCTTACTTAAGCAGGTAAATAGCAAGTTAATATTGTTTTTTCGTTCATATGGCAACTCTTCAACATATCCGAATTAACGATTCGGACATTTTACAGAGCGTGGCCGAGAGCTAAAATTGTCATCGGTCAGACTAGTACCTTTTTTTATTTTTTAATGCCATCGGAAATCGATCCCGAACCCCCTGTGGAAGTCAATAGTCTAACCATCTACTCGTACACGTCCACGGAGGTCGTCATATTAGAAAATAAAAATATTTCAGTTTTGTGTTAACAACTCACTCTTTAAAGTTTCCAAGTAAAAATAATTGTAGGGAGTTTCTCAGAACAAACGTGTATTACATGCATCAACTAAAGACAGTGTTTCTTAACCTTTTTGAGCCGCGGTCCAGATTAGGGTATTACTTTTGGTTTCGTTCACCCAAGTTAATTAATGTTCATAAATTTTTTTTTTTTTATTAAACAAAGTAAATTATTGTACAAACATTTGTCAAAGCTATACCTATATACAAATTTATTACTTAACTAATCTTAATTATATGTTATAATTTATGAACTTACTTAATCTTATTTTCCTACATATCATTTTATTTTATTTATTCAATCTTAATATATGAGATCTTAGAAATAATTAACACCTACATACTACTTATAACTAGATAACAACTCTTACACTAATTATTTATCAAAAACAAGTCCACTCGTTCAGGCTACTTGTATTCCATCACATTCACTCAGACCTTGGTCATCCCAGCTAATACTGTAGGTGGACTAGTCAAGCAACAGATAATGCTTCGGGAGCTTGTGCTTATAACGGAAGGGTAGGTTGGATTTACTCTCGTAAGCCCCCAGGGCAGCGACTAAGGGATTGCTGTGATTTTGTTGGCTTTTATAGAGCTTCACGGTCCAAGCGAGGATGTGGTGTTGTAGGGTTTCTTCTCGCTGTTCGGCGTGAAGTCGGGTAAGGTTTGTTCTGGGATGGGTGTCAAAAGATATCTTGAATACCTTGTTCTGCACTCTCTGGAGTTTCAGGTGGTCCGAAAATAACATATACAGATAATAATTAAATAAATTCAATATTCGTATATTCGAAACAACATCAAATCTTATTATGTGAACCTTGTTTTTAAATAATAGTTATTTGAAGTACAGAAATATTAATTTATTTATGGTGGAAATAGGTAGAACTAACTTGTCAAGTACTCTTCCTTTGTTACACGGGCTGGCTCTATTGAATAGGATCCCGGTCCCCGGGTATAGAATGTGTTTTGAGATTTCTTGAAAATGGGAGTTAGTTGTTTCGGCTTAACAATTATATATTATTTATTAATTTGTATTTCTTGTTACTTACTGAATGTTCTCTTGAAGCTTTGTATGTAATTGGGTTAAACCTGTATATGTAAGCTTTATTAAATAAATACATATGTTTTGAAAACTTATCAAATCTGGTCGTTATTATTATTATATTCGATAGGCGAATCTTGAATACCGAGATACCTACTGTTTTTTTACTTTCGACGCGCAGTGGCTCGAATAGTTTTTAAAAATGTTTTTTTGCACGTTTGTAACGTGTTGCATGTTATGTTAAAATATTGTTATTGTTGAAAATATTTCGCAACCCATTATAATGTCAATCAACTCAATTTTGTTGTTACCGATCAACATTAAATCTTGTAACTTGGAATTAAATTAGTTTTCAAAGCACATCAAATCTTAGTGTTATATTAGATCACTCTGCAATCGATTTCGCAGTTTGGTATTTGTTATACCTGACATGTGTGTTGTTAAGGACATGTGTGTTGTTAAGAACAATAGTACAATATAATACTTTCAGTGCTCCGTGTGTATCAATTTTGATTTTTCGCTTTTAATTTCAACCAGAATGCACCCAAAGACTTGGTGCATTTGTTAAAATGGTAGCGAAGTACCTCGTCATCTTGTATTCCGATGTGTTGCTCTTATAGATTGTCTCGTCATCTTGTATTCCGATGAGTTGCTCTTATATAGTAAGTTGCCTCGTCATCTTGTATTCCGATTTGTTGCTCTTATACATTGTCTCGTCATCTTGTATTCCGATGAGTTGCTCTTATAGGTTGGCTCGTCATCTTGTATTCCGATGTGTTGCTCTTATAGACCGTCTCGTCATCTTGTATTCCGATGAGTTGCTCTTATAGGTTGCCTCGTCATCTTGTATTCCGATGTGTTGCTCTTATACATTGTCTCGTCATCTTGTATTCCGATGAGTTGCTCTTATAGGTTGCCTCGTCATCTTGTATTCCGATGTGTTGCTCTTATAGACCGTCTCGTCATCTTGTATTCCGATGTGTTGCTCTTATAGACCGTCTCGTCATCTTGTATTCCGATGAGTTGCTCTTATAGGTTGCCTCGTCATCTTGTATTCCGATGTGTTGCTCTTATAGATTGTCTCGTCATCTTGTTTTCCGATGAGTTGCTCTTATAGGTTACCTCGTCATCTTGTATTCCGATGTGTTGCTCTTATAAGTGGCCTCGTCATCTTGTATTCCGATGAGTTGCTCTTATAGGTTGCCTCGTCATCTTGTATTCCAATGAGTTGCTCTTATAGTTTATTGATACTAACAAAAATTTCATGTAAGTCATTAACTTTAAAATTCGGCTAAGAAGTTTCCGCGAATTCTGAATACTGATATGCTACCACTTTTGGCGCGTAGTTCGGGATATTTTAAAGGGATTGTTGTCAATTTGTAATATATCATATGTTATTGTATTAAAATAATTAAATATTGTTATTTCACGAGCTATTCAAAATGCCAACCGATCTTGGGTCGAGAGCCATAGATTAAGAAACTATGAGAGAAATAAGAGAAATGAGAGAAAGTTTTAGAAGTACGAAGTACACAACGATTTATTGATGCGTGACTTTCCAGACCAATAATTCAGTCACCACTTTACTTTCCGAGGCTTTGCAGCTTCGTGAGAAGTCATAGAACAGTGGCAGAACGATATTTTTTTAAGGGATCAAAGATGAAAAATAGCATTGTGAATCAATGAATTAATAACGAGAAAATACAAAGAAAATTTAGTTAAATGTTGTCCGGATAGTTATTTCGCATTTTTACATCAAATTCAAACGCAAAATTGTACCAAATGCTCGTCGACAGTGGTTTTCGATATTTTCGGTGTCTCGGGAATCTCTCGTATCGCAGAACGCTAGTTATTTTCGATCAAAGTCTGTATTTGGTCGTCATCACTGGTAATCGGCTTTCCAGACCAGACACCATCTTCGAGTATCACGTCATAATTACGTATTGTAGTTTTTAAACCAAACTTAACACACGATTGCTCACTGCATCGTCCCCATACACATACATTCATTGTACACATTTTTTTTTGGTTCGTGTCACTTTTTTTATTTTGTGGCGCTAAAATGCATCAAGATCCGATAAACTGATTTTGTACCATCTTTAAAATGACACAAAAAACCCGATCAAGCAATATGGGTAAACAATGAGCGAAAAAATGCCCTATACTATTTTCATAATAATATATAATTAGTACGTTTGGAATGAAATTAGTAACGAAATTGTTGTCCTAACAACATATATCCGAGAAATACGAAACAAATTTTCGATCTACCCAATTCATGGTATTTGGAAATATAAGTTCATGAAAAACGTATCAAACTTGCCCCAACTAAATAAATCAGATTCTCATACAAGAAACATAGGAAGTAGAAAACAGGATAATCTGTACGTTGAGGTGTTTCACTGATGCGATAATAATCATGATGACCTCCTTCCTCCTTGAAGAGACGATGGAATGTTGCAGCAACTCCGACACATCTCCAACTCGACTGTGGCTGCGGAGACCAATCCTATGTTAGACCCGCATCTCCTTCCATATCCGCTCCAAACATGAGTCGAATTCTCCGGGACCTCGTAGAACTGTTTACTTGTAATCTTTTCGTATGCAGGTTAGGTAGCCAAGTCTGGTCATGAACAAACTGCCCTTCTCGAACCATATTCTCCGCAGGTTTCAGGTATTTGCTTGTTTTCCTAATGCAGGATAGGATTCTAGGCCGAATAACAGGATATCTCTTCTGAAGGTGTCCTTAAATCTAAGTTTAGGGCATCCCTTGTTCATTTTGACTTTTGTTATAATAATATGATTTGGGCGTCTGCTACAATAATAATAATAATAATAACATTAAATTAACGTCTGTTTTCTTTCTGTAATAAAAGTGATAAAATACGAATATTAAACAAAAACAAAGTTAATGAAATGGATGTGCAGGGTGTTTAGAAAGTTTATAACAATGAACAATTTGTTTCCTTTTATCCATAATTCATACATAAGTTATTTGTTTTTTTCTATTCATTAATGACAACTTAAATAAAATTGTAGTCAACTCGTTGATTTTTTTTTAATTCTAGGAGTTCATTGTGAATGTTATTGAAGTTCATTGCGAATGTTCTTGGAGCTAATAGCGAATGTTCTTGGTTCGTTGCGATTGTGTATGGGTAACCTCCGTGACCTAGTATAATATGGTCTGCATGGCCTAGGTGTTAAGACACCCGTCGTCTATTCCCGTCGATACACATATTGGATAAAAAAAATAAAAAAAAAAAAATAATATTCCAGTGGGATTTTCACTTAAGATTTAATGTTATTTGACACCTTTTTTGGTTGATTGAAAGAGATTGGTACATAGTAATAAACCCGCAAGATTTTACTGTACACAACGACAGTGTAATACAATACGAATACAATACAATGTTTGTGTTATTTAAGAAAGGTAATAATAATTCATATTATGACCAGTTAACGGACAGCAAACTCACCGAAGGCGTATTATAAATTGTAGCGATTTAATCAATGTCATCCATTTGAGCTTAATTACTGGTGTAGCGATACTCAACAATGCCCTGAAACTTAAGGACTAGTGATAGTAAGGGTATTATGAAGTAATTTTATGTAGCACATATAACTGTCACATAAAAACAACCAAAATGAAAGGCTTTATAATTTACATAAAAAGACCACTTCGTGAATACACAATGTAACATTTATTTTTTGCCTATTTAAGAATAAATGCCCGCCACTGAGTGAATTATCTTGATTGCATATAATTACGTAGAACTGTACAAGAAATCATCTGACATATATGGCAGCAGCACAATGCATTTGTACTTTTGGGTCAGGCGTGAGTAATCTAAGAACACGAATTACTTCCAATGTCACGCATGTAAAAAAACCGTTGCAAGAAGAAACGGTTACGACTTACAAATGTTTTTTTAATGAAACACTTTTGAGAGCTAACCGTAGATGGCCTCAGTGAGGAGACGTTGGATCATATATTTCTTTGAATGCCCACTAAATAATGCGTATTCGACTTTTTATGAAGATCTCATTTTGACGAATAACTCTATACCAACCAATATGAGAACGCTCATTACAAACTTGTCTTCCTCCGATTGCAGGTGTTAAGAATATATCATTTTAATAAATTGAATATATGACATTAATACGAGTATTATTATTTGACAACCGTGGTTTTTATCAAAATTTTGATACAGTGAACTTACTGTGGTTGCACTTATAGAACGTATTCTGTATTCCCAATTTACGTAATCAAGTCAACAGTACTCATAGCTGGAAGCACCCAAATTTGGATGAGAAACCATTAAAAAATAGCTTGCAAGCTGTTTTTTTTTTGTTCGTAATTATTTATTGATTGTTCCGTTTTTATAAATGGTGAATAATTGTTTACGCTTTCTCAAGATTTATCCAACGTTTAGGCAATAAAACTGTAAACATTAACAATCATCAACATCATCAGCCCGGTTGACTCCATTGTTGGATATACTCGTATACCTCCCCTCTCCTTCTCCACTCGTTCCAAACTTCCAGCCACTATTCTGATCTCATTCGATCATCTTGTTCAGTGTTACCCAAACTTATTCGGACTACCGCCCCGCCCCTTCTTAGAGCATTTATTTCAGCCCTAAAGCCCTATCAGCCCCCCCCCCCCCCTCTCCCCTAAAGCTAGACAAAATAATAATGATACGTTGAAAATTAAATTGAAATTAAAAAAATATTGTAGAAAAGCAAATATTGCAGTAGATCTGTTTGAAGTTCAATGTTAAGTTTTTTTATTCCACAATGTATTTATGTTGATTTAGTTGTAAACATTAAACCAGGGGGCTGTGGAGTCGGAGTCGGAGTTGGAGTCGGAGTCGCGGTGTTTGGGCCGGAGTCGGAGTCGGAGTAGGAATCGTAAAAAACGAGCGACTCCGACTACTTTTTCGTTAAAATTTTAAATACTTTTTTTTTAAATTATTATAATGAATGTGTACTGTGCGCGAATATTAAACTTGCAGGCGCAAGTCGCGCCGATATGATGAATCACCGAGATCCATTTAATGCATAAAGTCTACGAAACTGTGTTTGTCTCCTTCTTTCTCACGTCGAAAGAAAATTATGTTGGCTGGGATCTATGTTAACCCCATGGTTCGATCCATATTGACGGAAGAACAAATAAATAGAGCTAAAAACGCTCTGTTTGAATTAACCGTTCGTATGAAAGGCCTTCGACTAGAAAAAGAGACGACAGCAGGCAGCGTACACCAAGTATCATCATCTTCATCCGACACCGCTGAATCTGATGACGATTTAGAAAAATATCTCAATGAACAAGATAAACTAAAACGTCCTCGTTTGAATCACAGTCCCAATATAGATGAAGGAGACTATTTCAAAATTTAAAATTGAATTTTATGATGCATTGAAAATAATGGAAAAAATTGACCGAACTTATAAGTTAAATGTTGAAATGACAATACAGCGGTATCTAGAAATCGTAAAAGATTCAGCATTGATCGTTACAGCATTACCGCCAACCCAAGTATCCGTAGAGCGGTTATTTTCCGCTCTTAAAATTCTCAATTCTGATTTGAGAGCCTCTACGAATACAGATTTAATAGAAGCAATGTTGTTTTTAAGAATAAATTCTAATAAATAATTATTAAAGTTTGATCTTGTTTTATTTTTATCCGTATAACATGAAAAAAATGGCTATATGCAAAGGTAGGAAACAACCTGATAAAATTGAGCTTTTTTGAGTCGGAGTTGTGGAGTCGGAGTTGTGGAATCGGAGTCGTGGAGTCGGAGTTGTGGAGTCGGAGTCGTGTTGTTGGTAAATATAGGAATCGGAGTCGGAGTCGGAGTCGTGTTTTTTTTTTCGACTCCACAGCCCTGCATTAAACTGTTTACGTAAAATAATAGAATTATTTAAATCAGAAAAAAAAACAAAATATTTTATCTTCAAATAGCTCTACTATATAATTAACTAATGTGATATGCGACTTTATTTGTAGGAAGAGTCTATCTGTATTATTTACCCCTTTTCACCAGCCTAGCACCCTCCTTCCGTCTTCTTGTCCTCCAGCTCCAACATGAGGCTTATACCGCCCCCAAGGGGACGCTAGCGTTCACTTTGGGAATCACTGATCTTGTTAGGGGTCTTACCATAATATCTGGGTCCAACTACCATCGATACATCTGGAAATGTGCTCTGCCCAGTTCCACCTCTGGGTAGCAACCTTCTCAGCAACATCCACGATTTTGGTATGTTGTTTTATCCATTCACTGGTCTTCCGATCCCGTAATTAGGTATTCACCATGCTTCTCTCCATATCCATCTGTATTACCCTCACCATATGCATTATTCGCTTTGTAAACATTACCGTCTAAAGCCCATACATCAATCAGGCTGAGAGAACACATGGATTTAAAAGGGTTTTAGAATGAACGAGTCTTCTCTAATTAATTACATTAATAATACAAAACAATAAGAACGATATCATTTCAAAATACGTGAAATAAATAAGCATATCAATTATGAAAATATTTCATTCATTAAACGTTGTTAACAATAATTAAGTTTGTTTTTAAAATTTCCTTAATTCAGTACATCACTAGAACTCTTGACACAGTATATTCAACATTCAAACTGAAGTTTTGAAATCTCTATTTTGTTCGCGTGCTAAGACCACAAATGCGGATTTCGAATCCATGTTTTGCTTGGAAATCCCCTACTTATTATTTAACAATGCATTATATTTGTAGCCTTTAATTTCTGATAAGTTTAAAATTATCAGGTTAATGCAAAAGTAATAGCCATTTTTCTATAATAATAAATGTATTTCAGCGAAAGAAAAAGAATTTCAGTACCCGGCGGTAAGTAATACACATCGGACTTCAGAAAGTGACTGTCGGCCATAATCGGCTAACTCGGCTTTATAGAGCATCGTCTCTGTTATTCATACACGTGTTCCGTCGCGATTTGTCAGTCGTTGTCAAGCGTTCTAGGGACAGAGACGACGCTCTACAAAGCCGAAGTTAGCCGATTATGGCCGACAGTCTCTTTCTTAAGCCCGATGTGTATTACTTACCGCCGGATATTCTACTGTACTATATTTCTGATTGTACAGCACCGGTACAAAAACTGTAAAATAGGTGGATGTCTACCGCTCAATACTCGTCGATTCCGGTTTACTTCTTGCTTTTCCGGTTAAAAGTAGCAGGGTGAAGAGGTTCCTCTTTAGCAGACGTTCCAAAAACTGAGAATATGTGTTTAGATAGATAGATCCGAAGTCTTTTTCTAGCAGTCAAATTATACTTGCGCATTTTTACTGCGCAGTGGATCTTTTGTCAGTGATTTGAGGAGTACCTTTTCCACTGTTGTGTCATGTGTGTGATTGTGTTGTTTATCAGTGTATACTTATATTAAGTATTTTGTGTATGTTATCATGATGTTTACATGGTACAATAAATGTATCATAATAAAATGAATCATCATATAAAGCATAAATATAGAATTGCAAGAGTAAAACTAAATTATACATTTTTTTAATAAAAACATCATCATGAAATAGATGATCTGAGCACTCTTCTAGCATATAGTATTCCGCCATATCGCTTAGTTCAAAATAATATCATAATATATCCTCAAACCCAAAAATGTTCACAATTTAAATAAACTTAAAAATTAATAGGTAATGCAAATTGATATTAATTTATTTCAAATTAACAATAGGGTATTTTTGTTTATTTACAAAATATTTGTAACACGACAATATTAATCCTACCAATAATAACTTTTCTACCAGTAATATTTGTAACACGACAATATTAATCCTGCCAATAATAACTTTTCTACCAGTAATAATCAAATTATCATGAGTAATTAAATTTCTTATGATATACTCATCGAAATAATCATTTTCGCGCGCTTTAGCTTGTGTCGTAACGACTCCCGACTCCATATGACGCTGTATTTATATAATACGAGTAATTTTTACATTTTTCGCTTGGCTTTATTTTTATAATGAAAGGAATGCATTACAGTTACCTACTGTATAATATCCAAGAAACGTATTTGTTTGTCAAATTATAGGAACAGAGCATTGTCTTTCAATAGCTGTTCTCAATTCATTAACTGTTGCCGGTTTTGTGACATAATTTATTTCTGTGATGAGTCAGCCCGTTAGACTCCACTGTTGGATATTGATTTATTATGTGCAAGCTGCTGCACGCTGACAATACGCAACGTTACGTTACAAGCTGAAAATACGCAACGTTACGTTACAAGCTGAAAATACGCAACGTTACGTTACAAGCTGAAAATACGCAACGTTACGTTACAAGCTGAAAATGTGCAACCTTGGATGATCAAACTTGGCAACAAGAAGGTCGAAGTTCCAGGTTTAATCTAATTCTGTTATTCGTTTTAGTATATATTTAAAGTGCTATAGTTATGCGTTCCTTAATAGCGACTTAAATATTTTTAAGAAGTAGCTTATAAGTTTCGTAAATCCATAATTTCAAATATAATATATTCTATGAGTAAAACCAGTCAGAAAGTGAACCCGTTAGCAGCAGCAATCGAATCTGGGGCATTCACTCGCTTAGCGTGATTGCTTATCGTTGGATCACGGCCGACGAGTTTTCCACTTGTTTTTTAAATCAACTGTGGAAATCGCAAAAATACAGATGCATTATTGTTCATAATAAATTGCATATAAACGGTTTTTAAACGAGATAAAAACAATAATTTACAAGTACATACTTTTATGACATAAGTCAAAAGTTCATATTTTAACAAAAAGAATGTTTACATCCAAGGAGATCTTCCGATTATGTCATACTAAAATATCCACTGCATGGATATTCATTTCAAATTTATACACCGAAGTACATTGTAAATTTTAAGTCACAGCATTTCGTAAAACGAAATTTTATGCAGTTTAAATTGCTTGAATAATAAGGATTTTTAACATTCAAACTTGCGTTATCGTTATAGGCCGGATACCCATTAGAGTTGCATGAGCAAAATGCACAATGATAAAACTACAGGCTGGCAACCAAGGGGTGTGGAGTCTGCAAAAAAAATCTGACTCCTGCTCCGACTCCAAAAATTTTAAATGTTGAACTCCGATTCCAATTATAGTATGTTACATATAACATAACATATTGCTACCCATATTTTATCCTTAAATATTTGGTGTAACTACTTAACATAAATTTAGTTCTTTTTTGGAAATAATGTCTACAGAGATTTCTCACCATACTCGTAATAGACGCTATTGGTACTAAATGGTACATACTCGTAGTTCATAATTTCATTATGTAATTTATGTCGTTCTAAAAAATGTGGAAAATTGAATCGGAGTCGAATATATAATAGCATTTCACGACTCCGACTATGATTCCACAACCCTGCTGGCAACCTTTCGAGGTGACTTAACGATTCATCGTATTTTTTTATGCAAGACGTGTCGTTCCGCATGCATGCAGCGGTCAGCTCAGGGTCAATCTAAAGGCAGCTTATGAGCAGCTTGCGATAACAGCGGTCAAGTGGAAATCTAGCCATAGTCGGTCATTTGATACATTGATTATTCTGAACATGCCTTAATGAACATGGTATCCAAAAATATTATATTATGTAACGAATATTAAATAAAAAAGATTTCAAGATTAACTCAATCCAAAATAATTTCCTACTTTTTTATTGAAACAGACTACGGTCCTGTTCCATTCAAACTGTCTTCAGGAACGAATCAAGTTCCTAGCGGTGCAATCATACACTCGCAAGAAAAATGGCTTACACAATGCCGTGATAAATTGCTACGAAATACGGGCGGGATGCTTTATTGATACGTCGTGATGATTATGATTGTTTTGTATTTAAAATAAAATACGTCGATTAGCAATGCAGAAAGTGAGAGTGAACAATCAATGAATAGTAAACAGCAATGAATGGTCAAGTGAATAATAATCTTTATTTGTCGATAAGTAGGTATTTATAGATGTGCGTGAATGCGCCCGCAATATATACTTTATCTCACTCCTGCGCGTGGAGAGGTGTTTGCAGACGTTGCGAACAATATAGTGGGTAGAATATTTATTGGCGAAACGGCGAGACGGCGTGATGTGTTCTCTTTCTACCATGGAATGCAACGTAAATATTATTTGCGTGTAAACAATATTAGTGTTCTGGTATGCGAACTTTGGACATATCCAAAGTTCGTTTCGTCGGTCGTTGACCGTGCATGTTGACAATATTTAGGGACGACGGTATTCCCTACACGGTTATATTTTCCCTGCACAAATTAAACGGATTCAATATAGAGTGCGGTAATTATCGCGCTATCAGTCTTTTGAGTGTAATACGAAAACTGTTTGGAAGAGATTCACTTGAACGCATGCGTAAGATAACAGAAAAGAGAGTATGTGATGCGCAAGGTGTGTTTTTAGAGGTCAAGGATATACAAATCTGACTTTGATCGCAGAAAAATACTTAAATAAAAAAAATAAAAACTGTTTTATGCATTTGTAAATTTTGAAAAGTAATAGAATATTTTGAAACAATTGGAGTGGATGCCAAACGTTTTAGATCTATCGAATACGATCTAGATCTCGTACCAGTATGAGCAGTATGAGGAAGTACGGCATGTGTTTGAGTGGGGGAACAGGTGACTGAAAGGTTTTATATACTTATGTGGAAAATAAATGAAAATAGTTTTTGCTGAGTGAATGAAATTTTGAAAGCAGGAAAGGTAAGGAGTAAGAGAAACAGAAGTAACTATATGAGAAGATTCATGGATGTGGAGGAAGTGAAGGAAGTATGTTGTGATAAGAACGTTTGGTGCTTGGCCCTCTGTGCCTAACCCAACAAAGAACTGGTGATGAATCGTATGTACGAGTATGTAGTGATAAATTTAAATCCAGAAGGCTTAACACTGATTTGATACACGGTAAAAAAATATATGCAAAGCCTGTCGTACCGCGAGCATTCTACGGTCGATCCAAAGGATGCTTGTGTGGGTCGAAATACAAGTATCTTATCAACTAGACTATGGAGTCATATACGAGTACTTCGGCAAAACATCTTACAGCCGAAGAATAACTAGCATTTATTTCTCTTATGGTCTATCCGGCGCATTTAAAGAAGTCTGTTTTTATTGAAAAGTAGCCACTTGTTGTACTTTTACTCGTGTTAACATCTGATAGTTTATTTACTTCACATCAATAGAAACTCTAACATAATTAATCATTTCTCTCTTTTTTCAGAAAACCCTTGGCTCTGGCCACAAGTAAACCACAAATGGGGCAACACAAACGATCCTTACATCCTCAAAACCTACCTGGATTCAGTCATGGATGATCCATATCGGCCTACGAATCCCGGATCCAATCCATTATGGTCTGCAATGGCTCAGATGACTCCTACCACGCTGGACATCATCCTCAATACGGAGGGGAGTCTAAGGAAGATGGCAAATGCAGTCAACAGAAACCTCACGACTTGGACCCACCGAGAATGGAGGAACAAGGCTAATATAATTGCTTCTGACTTCTACATGGGAAACAATCTGGTGGAGATTATGGTTCATTGGAATGACCTCAAAGGAAGACTGTTAAGAAAAGTTCTTAAACGATTGCTCAATAATTAGCTGTTAAAGATATTAAAGCATTGTACAATCGATCCCCCATATCCACGGGTTCCGTAGCCGCGGATTTAACCGACAGCGGATCGAAAAAAATCCAGAAAATTTCCAAAAAGCAACACTTAAATTTGTTATGCTTTTATTTTATGTACGAGTATTATTTCTAGTATTTTTCTTTTGAATCTTTAAACGAAAGCAATCTATGAGTGTTTAATAAAATAAAAGTTACACGTTGCTGACGTATACTTTGTAGTTAGACCCATGACGATTGCGTCTGAACACAATGTACACACTTTTTTCTTGTCATTGTTCCTTTAACAATACATTCATTATATTTTATTACACTTTCGGTGTATACGGTATTACATGGGAGGATTATTGCTATACGGCGATCATTTCCAATCAATCAGAAATATGTTAAAGAGACCTAACGTAAAAACCAGACTTGAATCATTTTTTTTAAATCTGGGTTCCAACGGAAATCGAGCCCTGAGTTGCTATACAGGCGTCTTACCAATTGGGCTACGGAGGTCATCAATATGCATGCAACGTACTTAGAATTACATTGTATTAGATATGATAAGTAATCTAGAAATTATTTCAAGTATGCAGGATTTTCAGGGATTTCGGTATCCGTGGGGGGTTCCGGAACCTATCCTCCGCGGATACCGACGGACGACTGTATTCAAGTTGGATTAGAGAAGTATGGCCATCGGGCTACCCCGAAACCTATAGGAAACAAATATAAGTACTCTAGACCAGTGTTCCCCAACCGGTGGTCCGCGGCCCGGTGCCGGGCCGCAGAGACTTTCCGCCGGGCCGCAGACAGTATGCGAAATTTCAAGAAATTCGCCATGCAAAAATATTAAATATAGCATTTTCATCCATGTCCTCAATAAAATCGAAACAAAGGAATAGACTGGACGTGAATGCAGCACTTCGTCTGTCAGAGACAGAGACAGCACTGCAGCCAAGAATATCCAATATATTAGCAAAGATGCAACAGCAGGTTTCACATTAGTTTGTTGAAAAAACCCCATTGTTTTTGTTAAATTTTAATTGTATCAGACAATGTTACAATTAAAATTGTTTAACTGTTATATGTATATTTGTTAATTATATTGTAGTTACATATGTCCATCTGTCACAATATAAGATTAAAAAATATTACAATAAATAAAAAAAACATTTTTATTTCAGTATTAGTGGTCCGCGATTTTTTTTTCCTTTTTTTACCGGTCCACAGGTCTAAAAAGGTTGGGGAACACTGCTCTAGACCCGTGGCTCTTAAACTTGTACCACTCGCGCCCCCCTAAATAACCTAAATTATTTTTACGGCCCTCTAGTTTTTCCTTAAATAATAATCATTAAGATTAATTTTAAAATAGCGGTGTTATTTACTGATTATAATAACAAAAAATAAAATCAAATAGAAATTAACTTACCCACGAGGCCCCCAAAAACGCTTTCGCAACCCCCTGGTTAAGAATCGCTGCTCTAGACTAG
The DNA here is from genome assembly GCA_949825065.1 of Odontocerum albicorne. Lineage (NCBI taxonomy): Eukaryota > Metazoa > Arthropoda > Insecta > Trichoptera > Odontoceridae > Odontocerum > Odontocerum albicorne. The sequence continues at coordinate 4,930,717 of OX463851.1, read as the reverse complement.
TACGAGTATTTATATTTATAAATGTCTCACTTTAACTTTGCTTCGTAGTGATTACGAGTACTATTGCCATCATTTTAACTTGACATGACAAATCATCATGGATTTTTATTTGATTTTAGCCTTTTATTGTCATTCTTGAAATACTCGTATATTATATGTAACTTTTTCAAGTATGCAAAAAATCATTAATAAAGACTATAATTGAATTAATCTAAACAAATTTTTATTCTAGGGCAAAAAGCAAATATACGAGTATTATATTTATTAATACTTGTATTCTGCGATAAACATTTATTTAAATAATATTATCATGTATAACGTGTATAATTAAGTTTATCTTTGTATTTTTTATTAAAAATATCAAATTATTTGTAACTTTTTGTGTTTCCATCATCCTTTTCCCAGACCAGAGATTTTTTATTTCAAGAGTTTTATATAATACTAGCTGAAAAGCTCATCCAAGGATATACGAAAACAATTACTAAATAGTTGTTAAATATTACACTCCATCACGCCATGTCCTAAGGGGGTTGCTGTATATTACCAACCATCGTTTTTATTTGTCTTAGCCTACCAATTTTCGTTACCAATGTAAGAAGCCGAGTAAATGCAGTGGAAAGCGTGCACTGAGAAGAATGTGTCGATGTATGACAGAGTAAGAAATATAATTATTAAGGATGAATACGAGTTTAAAATTGATGTGTTAAATAAGTTGAAAAAGAACACTTTGAGGTGGTTTGGCATGTTGAACAGATGAGTAACGAAAGACTGTCACAGGTATATGGTACACTAGCACGGCACATCCCACTAAGCGGCACATGCGCGTGACTGTTCTCTAATCAATATATAGTATAGGTATGGTTTAAGAGTTGTCAAATCTTACAAGCGTGCATTTTTATACATATTTTTTAGTTTGTATACTAATTAGCTGACTGTAAGTCAGCTGTCTCAGAACAGGCAATGATCCTAGTAAGACAGCTGATATCGACATTTATATATCTTGTGCTAAATAGAATTATATGATATCTGATATATTGTGCAAAATAGAATTACGAGTATGTAAACATTTGACTAAAATTTTAAAAAAATAATAATATTTTTTACGGTCAAGATGTGACAATTCATCAAATTTTACTGAGTTGAAATTATTGATTTATTTAATAAGTACCTAAACTCTTCACACAAGGGGCATCGTATTGAATAGGAGTATTTATTTAACATTTCATTGTTAAACAATCTGACGGGCTTATTGCCAGGTGGCAATCTCTTCCAATCTACCAGACATAAGTAAATAAAGGAAGTTACATGGTGTGAAAAAATATTCAAACGGTTATACACCGTGCTTAGTTGGTAAAACGTCTGTCTCCCAGCCCGAAGGTTTCAAGTTCAAATCCCATTGGAACCGAGATTTTTTAAAAAGGATTCCATTCTGGCTTTCTCTTTAGGCCTTTTGGCGGGATGCTTAATTTGATACGTCGTGATGATTTTGATTTGTCTTGTATTTAAAATAAAATACGTCGATTCAGGAATGCGAAAAAGTGAGAGTGAATAATCGATAAATAGTAAACAGCGATGAATGGTCAAGTGAATAATAACAAGTGCCCTTTATTTGTCGATAAGTAGGTATATATAGAATTTCAGAACGGGGCGCGTGAATGCGTCCGCGGTATATCTTGATCTCGCTCCTGTGCGTTCCGAGGTGGTCGCAGACGTTGCCAATGATATAGTGGGTAGAGTATTTATTGTCGAAACGGTGAGACACGCGATGTGTTCTCTCTGTACCGTGGAATGCGACGTAAATATTATTTGCGTGTAAACAATATTGATGTTCTGGTATGTGATCTTTGTACATAGTCAAAGGTTGATTCATCGGTCGTTGACCGTGCATGTTGACAATATTTACGACGTGGGTATTCCCTACAGCCTCTTTAACATATATCTGATTGGTTGGAATAGATTGCCACATGGCAATAGGTTGTACTGTATACAATAAAAAAAACCTAATTTTATTGTAATACAATAGAATATACCTTTACAAAATTTATGAACAATATTAAAAAATAAAAATGAGATATCATAAATCAAAGGAAATGGAAGGGATGGTGGAGAGGACAAAAACAGGAAAGAAACACATTATATTACTGACTTGAACTAAGATTTTTTTCAGTCCCCTTTTAAAAGATGCCAATGACGGAGCGAGTCTAACATTGGTATGTAACTGGTTCCATTGTCTCACTGCATAGACAGTAAAGCCCGACGTAAAAATAAGAAGAACGATGAACTGGGAAAGCCAATAAACAATCTCTGTTTAATGAATAATGTGAATAGCAGAGATAGTCATATTTTTATTAAACCGGATAATATTTTTATTCAAAATCAACATGTTGACATGATTTGCAGCTTACTCGTATGTAACATTCAGATATATACTCATAAATCAGCATGTTTGCATAAATAGCAGTGACTTTTCATTTTAACTGCAATTACCAGTGACATCGTTTTTTTTTCTTTTTCTTGCAAAATCTATTACATCATAACATCATGTATTACTGCCTAACTATTTCAATGTTGTCTCAACTATCTTACTTCCCATTTGTCATTATGTAAAATTTGGACTCCTTTGAGGCTTTTCTCTTCTTTTTTTTTTCTCGTTCTTGCTGACAGTTAACCTGAGGTCGTATATGTGGGTTTACTTTTTATTTTGTTTTCTGCCATACGTTTTTGTTTTTTTTTCTTTTTTATTATATTTATTCTTTAATCTAGATATGCGGGGGTGTGGGATGGAAGCCCCCTGATGCCCTTGCGGTCGGGCTCGCCCTACATTGGTGGGGTGTATCTCGGCCGTGGGAATGTTTGTGGGATGAGCCCGGACCTTTTGGTGTATTCTCTCTTGAATGTATTTTTTTTTCTTTTTTGTCATCTACTATATTTATTTTCTGTGTTTATTTTTTTGTATATATTCCTGTTTCTACGTGTTTAAGGGTGTGGGCTGAAAAACATCTGGTGTCCCCGTGGCTGGGTTCGCCCTATATTGGTAGGGTGTATTTTGGCCGAGGGGATGCTATTAGATGAGCCCAGACCTTTTGACAGCTTCTGTGTCTGATGTATTGTCTGCAATTTATGTGTTTTAGAAGTGTTATTCAGGTGTGATCTTGTACATACTATGTTGCTGTCAATAAACCTAATATTTATTTTATTTATTTATTTATACAGAAATTTCAAAGAAAATTACCCAAGACCTGAAATTTCCACGAATTGAATCGAAATCAAAATAAGATAAACCCTCCTGTTAAGTTTAAATATTCACTTATTTTTTTGCCAAATTGAATTTTATTATTGTTTTGTTTTTTTTTCTTTTATTTTTTTTCTTATTTTGTCTTTTTCTACTTTAGTATTTTTTCTTTTGTTTTTTTTTTCTATTCGTGCGCTCACGGAGAGTTTCAAACTCACAAATCATCTTTCAGGTTTTTTCGTCATTATTTTGCGTGCTTAACAATTCCAATTCTCCTACAGATCTTGGCGGAAAAAATCCATTTTCTTTCAAAACATGGACGTTCTTTTCATTCGGGCGATGAGAAACTGCTTTACATAACACCCACACCTCATTCTACACATTTTCATTTGAGGTCCACTCGGTATGACTATGGAACGAACTTCTAAGAGTTATAGAAAGTGCACAATCGTTATTTCAAGAGATAAAAGGAAAAATATGAAATTACTCAGAATATCCTTTCATCCTAATTTTTCTTCGTTTTCCTTCTTTATTCTTGGATGCATTCTTTTTCCTCTAGTTCTACCATTATTGATTAAAGATTTCTAATTTATTTGTATTTTTTACTTCGATTCACACATTTTTTTCAAATCTGTCATAAATTAAAAATCCGTATACAAGATGAACTGGTTAGTTGGAAGAAATACGAGTAGCTGTACAACATGCCGGGTGTACGAGTACCATTATAACCTTAATAAATAATTCAGGTCATCCGGTCAGTACAGGATGGATGTGAAGGCCTCCTCTTTCCTCATCCACTCGTCCCGATCTTGAGCGATTTACAAGCACTACGATCCGCCTTTTAGCATCCATCTATCATGTTCCTGTAGTGCCTTCACAATACACTATTGCTATTGCTATATCTATTAATCTTTCAGTGAATTAAGGAAAGACCAGGCAGAAGACCAGGTATTATAAGTACAGATGGTAGGTAAATATTTGCTTTAGTTTTTAGGTACATGTTTAACAGGATAATAGAATAGAGATGTGATGTTGCAGACGGACGCTGCGCATTCCTCGGACTGCAAGGCGAACCAATATCTATATACTCCAAGATTTATCGATTCAAGATCCTTAAATACTTTGGCCATATTGTCAGAAAGAACGATGAAAGTATAGTATTACACTTTCGTTGTACACAATACAACCTTGCGGGTTTATTGCTATGTGGCAATATTTTCCAACGACCTCGTAGCCTAGTTCGTCTGGTAACAATACTCGAATGCGTCAAATGGTAGTATTTCCAACGCGTTCAATGACCAACCGCAAGCTCCGTACCCACTTCAGAGGTTCAAAACTCAAATATTCGCTAACTGGGGTCGAAGGCATTACTGTCTCCCGGTTACGCTCTTCAATATGTCAGAAACACCTATTCGGATTTATTGAAAGGTACCATACAAAAAATAATGTTTAAATCAATCGGAAAGATGTTAAAGAAACCTTGAAGGAAACCAGATTGGATTTTTATAAAAATAAATTGAGATCCGACGGGATTAGAACCCGGGCTGGGAGACTATAGTAGTCTCCCAGCCCGGGTTCTACTGAAGTCTTGAGAAGCTGGTGATCATGGAGACAATTGAAATAAAAGTAGCAAAAGGAAGGTCTACAAGACAGATGGATTTACTAAAAGAGTTAACAAAACCCTCTTTAAATGCTGCCTTCGACATGTCCCACGACCAGAAGGATGAGGACAGGTGGTGCACGAAGTTCCTGACATAGTAGAGGGCCACGATGCTCAGCACGGAGGATATGATGAAGAAAAAAAAGAAAGATTTGTAAACAAAATACAATTAAAATTAACAATGGCACATTTATTAAATAATAATGTGATAATTTCATTAACATCAATCATTTTATATTAAATAATAGGGATATTGTCTGACCCCAGCGATTCTCAAAATGTCGGAAAATACTCGGTGAGGTAGCCATGTGGATGTGATGGACGTGTTTGCTCAGCACCCAGGAGTACTTAGGTTTTACATCTTGGTTGAAAAAAAGCTGGATTCCAATGCAAGTTGATTCCGCTACCCCCAGGCTGGAAACTAGACTACAGTGGTGGTCAATCCACATATAACGTGCCACCATTTTTGCCTAATTTTTACACGATGAGATGAGCCTTTCTATATACATGCTTAATTTCAAAGCATTTTCTTTGTCTTCTTACTTTAGGTAAATATTCCAAGTTTGAATTGTCTAAAGGAAGCTTTAGCGGATGTCCTTGTTGGACGCGATGATGATTTTGATTGTTTGGTATTTAAAATAAAATACGTCGATTAGCAATGCGGAAAATGAGAGTGAATAATCAATGAATAGTAAACAGGGATTAATGATCAATGATCTTTATTTATCGGTAAATAGGTATTTATACATTTCAAAATGGGCGCGAGAGTGCGCCCGCATATATATTTTTATCTCACTCCTGTGCGTGCCGAGATGGTCGATCGAAATATTGCAGACGTCGCGAATAATATTGTCGGTAGATAATTTGTTGGCGAAAACGGCGAGACAGCGTGATGCGTTCTCTTTCTACTGTGGAATGTATCGTAAATAGTATTTGCGGGTAAACAATATCGATGTTTTGGTATGCGACCTTTGGACATATCCGAAGGTCGTTTCGTCGGTCGTTGATCGTGCGTGTTGACAATATTCAGGGACGACCGTAGTTCCTACAAAGCCTTGCACTGACTTTTTAAGAGAGTTTTTTAATGGTTCATATTTATTTACTTAGCACTTTATCATAAAACAACAATATATTTCATCCTACCAGACAAAAGCAAATAAAGGAAATAACATGGTCTCAACATTTATTCAAATTATTATTAATTTGTACAAAATTCATGAACAGTATTAAATATCAACAATAAAGGTTAGATATCTTCAATCAAAAGAAAAAGGGAGGGTTGTTGGAGAGGAAAAGAAAAATGAGAGTAAAAGACGTAACATTGCTGACGTGAAATGAAGTGTTTTCAATTGTTTTTTAAACATATTATTGATGGGGCAAGTCTGATATTAGTTAGTGACTGATTCCAGAGTCTCACTGCATTGACAGTTAAGGACGACGTAAATTACGAGTATTTAATGCAACAGAGTGCCTTTGGAGTGACTCAACAGCATAAATAAATTTATATTATTAAAATGCAATCCTATTCCCAGAATAATAAAAATTCCTATATAGCGCCATTTCTCCCCATTATTTTTTCGCCTTCTCCCCTTTCATACATTTTCTCATACAGTTCTTTCTGTTTCTTTTGCTCCGTTACCTTTCTTTATTTCCACATTTCATACACTTGGTCTCACCAAACTCTGACTCCGACGACTCCCACATATACTTACATTTTAAATATGTTTGGTCACTCATCCGTTAAACATGTTCAAACCACTTCAACGTGCTCTTTTTCACCTTACACGTATTTTTTAGCTCACGTTCGTCCTTAATAATTACATTTCGTATTCGGTCATACATCGATACACCACATAAATACAATATATACATATTCTCAGAAATACGGTTTATCAAAGGATGAAGACAATAACAAGAAAGACATCCTCATTTAGATCAATAAACGTCTGGTTACAGGTATTCAAATGTAAATGAATGTTTGTACATATATGTTACATATGATAGCACGACAACATGTTGAGAATCTAATATTACAAAGCTGTTTTGCGTTGATCATATCCCGCCCGCCAATTTTACGTTTCCTTCACTGCGTACATTACGCCAATGACACGTTCAAATTTATATCGGATAAACACATTACTACCATAACATATATGAAATCTTAAAAAGGTGATATTGTTTACAAATAACGATAACATGGGATGCAATAACTACACATCTCTTTTTATGGTGTCTCTATTTTTATTGTATACGCTTAGCGTCTGTCATCGTTTAAATATATTTTGATATTATTCAAGCGCTGGGTAGATGAACGCTGTATATTTGATGTATACTTTGTTGTGTCGCACTGTCCGCGTTATGCTCAGTATGCGCATGCAGCATCACATCTCGAATGCACACACCTTTTCTCTATTTTGTTTAAAGCTGCCCGAAAAACTGCATCGTTAGCTAACCAATCACAACCTTAATTTTTTATTCGTAATGTTCTTCGTCTTTAAGAAAAATTTCCTTAAAACCTGAGAAAATGTAGGATTTCCTATGTTAAATGTAAAGTAACGGGCTACAAGTAGTGCATTTCAACCAAAGAATATATGTCAAGCGTCGTTACTACTTTTTACTTAGCTGCCTTATAAGCATACTTTAAATTGAAAATATCCTTTCTAACTTTCTCGAAAAAACTTGAACTCTGTTTTTATAATATGACATAATATTTATTAGATGATATAACATACATACGTTAGTAAGGTCCAAAAGTTTCCTGTCCATAGTAAGGTCCAAAGGTTATTGAACGGAACAAAAACATTTCTCTAATGTAGTCACTATATATCATAGTTCGATACATTTTTTTAGAATGATGAATTAATTTTTCAATACCACTGAAAAAATATTGCGAGGTTTTGTTCTAAAAATGGTGTAAAACTGCGGAGATCACTCCTTCGTCCCTTTCAATTTGTTTTCCACCCAAATCAGATTTCAGTTATGAAAATAAAATATTATCACTAGGGGTCAAGTCGGGACTATATGAGTGACTCAATTCTTGGATATGCATGCAGAGAACGCGCGGTATGCATGGTATCTAGCAAGTATCTGGTAGGCCTCGACGGCATACACGGGCGAATAAACGAGCTTGCGATGAGCTGAACACACAAGGAACAAAAAATTAGCAAATTATATTCTCAGTTTCTGGAACGTCTACTGTGTTTTATTTATGACAAACTTCTACCTGCTAAAGAGGAATCTCTTCACCCTGCTACTTTTCACCGAAAACGCAAGAAGTAAACAGGAATCTACGAGTATTGAGCGGCAGCCATCCCCCTATTTTACAGTATTTATGCCGGTGCTGTACAAAGTGGTCCTTCGAGCCGGATCTGCTGCATTTACAGTATTTGTACCGGCGCTGCACACAAGTGACCATTGATTCATTGTCGTGTAGAGTGGGTTTCACTTTTGCACTTTTTAACACATTGATAAGCTTAGTGCGTAATATACAAAACGTATCAATGTATTAG